>JXTC01000682.1:52278-64760 GCA_002914845.1 Trema orientale
TCAAATTTTAGAACTACTCATGAAATTATGAAATCTAGATGCAAGGATGTTTATTAGTGGCATGATGCATTCATGAGAACTTTGGGCATTACAATACTGACACTTGTGTTCTTCCCTCTCCCCTGACAAGAACACTGCTCATCGCGTTCTCTGATACCGCCAAGTATAAAATTAAGCTTTCCCTAGGCACAGGCTTGCCCAGAGTTAAGATAGCTCCTAGATAGGCTTTGATTTCCTGAAAAGCCTTCTCACACTCTTCCGTCCACACTAAGTTTCTCCCCATTTTCAATGCTTGGAAGAACGGTCGGCACTCGTCTGCTAAAAGGGCTATGAACCTACTTAGGGCTGTGACCATGCTAGCTAAGCTTTGGATTTCCTTTGTAGTTCTTGGGGAACAGAGGTTGACTATTACCTGGATCTTCGCAGGGTTTGCCTCAATGCCTCTGTGGTTTACCATAAATCCGAGAAACTTCCCAAACTTGACCCCAAATGCACACTTGCTGGAGTTCAGCCTCATTTTGTTTTCCCTAAGGATGTCGAACATTTCCTTGAACATCATGTTGACCAGCCTTTGGTATGTAGCTCCAGTATTCTTTAGCCCGAACGGCATCATTAAGTAACAATATAGGCCTTGGTCGGTCGTGAACGAGGTCTTCTCTTCGTCTTCTAGGTATATGCGAATCGTGTCCAGCTGTCGCATCCACTAGCTGGTCAATTCTTGGTAGTGGAAAAGAGTATTTTGGGCAAGTCTTATTAAGATCTGTGAAATCTATACGGACACTCTATTTCTCGTTTGCCTTCTTCAATAAGACTATATTGACCAACCACAGTGGGTAGTTGACTTCTCTTATGAATCTAACCTTGACCAACTTTTCGAACTCCTCATTGATTGCCTTGTAACCTTCGGGTTGAACTTCCTTCTTTTTTGGATGACTGGTTTTGCGTGTTCATTCACTTTTAATCGGTGGACGATCACACCAGAGTCTATGCCAGGCATGTCCTCGTGTGACCACACAAATACGTCTTTATATTCTTTTAGGAAGTCCACAAGCCTTTCCCAGAGTTTCCCTGGCAGTCTGGATCCCACCGACCGCTTTGGGCATTGGTCGTCTATCTAGACAGACTCCAAGTCCTCAACAGGTTCGGCCCTTTTTCCCTTTTTCTCTTATCGGGGGGTCAAGGTCACTCATAGTTTGCGCATCTTGGGGAATGGCTCCCACATCATCGACTTGGTAGATTGTGGATACCATGCGTGCTTTCTGATCGGCCTTTGTTGCCACGGCGTAACATTCTCGTGCCGAGGTCTGGTCTCCTTTCATTACTCCGACCCCTTCTTCAATCGGAAACTTCATCATAAGATGGTAGGTCGACACCACCACCTTCAATTTGTTCAGGGTTGGTTGGCCGATTATAGCATTGTATGCCAAGCTTTGGTCCACGACAAGGAAATCCATCATTTGAGTGACAGCGGCAGGCTCTTCCACAAACGTTACGGGTAGTCAGATTACCCCTTTAAGGTAGACACATTCTCCCGCAAACCCATACAGTGGAGTCTTGGATGGTCTTCGCACTGCCTTACCTATGTTCATCTATTTGTATGTTGGTGCGAACAGTATGTCTACCGAGCTACCTATGTCGACCAAAACCTGAAAGACTCGACCATTCGCGACCCTGAGCACCACCACGAGAGGATCGTTGTATGGGTGGAGTAACCTCCTAGCCTCTTCCTCAGTGAATGTAATTGATGCCAATTCCTGTTTAGAGAGCTTATCGATATGCTCTGCCATGTTTACTTAGTGCTCAGACGTGATCTCTCGAGCTACTCTTACTTGTCCTCATCAGGCGTTAGCCGAGTCGCCAGCTACCAGCCCTCCTAAGATAGTTCGTATTTCGTGAGGTGTTCCGTTATTATTGTTGTTGGGGCCTACTTGCCCACCCATACCCATGCTTCCACGGGAGCAAAGGCATAAGTTTGTTTATCCAGCTCGGCGGTTCTATTCACATACTCCCTTAAATAGCCTTGTTGGATCAACCCCTCTATTTGATCTTTCAAGTGCTGACACTCTGATATTTCGTGTCCTAGCTCTTTATGGAACCTTCAATATTTGTTCATTTTTCTCTTTTCTAGGGGTGCCTTCATCGGGAGTAGAGCCTTCAATATGTCCTTTCCCTCGATTTGCATCAGGATCTGCTTTCTCGTCGAGTTCAGGGACGTGTAGTTCTACTTTGGAGTGATCGTTTTATTCTGACTCAGGAGCGAGGGTCGAAGGTTGTTCATGTTGGGATGCTGCAAAGAGTTGCTAAGGGACGGGGCGTCTTGCTTACTCTTTTTTGGTTGAGGTCTGCTGGTCCTGCCTTCAGCTTTCACTCTTTTCCATGACTCCCCACTTGTGCCGACCATTGGGGGTGATGGTGCCTTCTTTTACCCTAGTCAGGAAATAATTTTCAGCATTTGCTATTTCCTGAGCTTTCTATTTGAATGCAACGTAGGTGGTGGGCCTCTTCTTGCTCAAAAACCATACTAATTTCTCATGTCGTATCCCTTCCTGAGCAGTATTCAAGATTATTTCCTGGGTAACCCTCGGGCACTCAAGTACTGCAGCATCAAACCAGGCGAGGTAAGACTGAGGGATTCGTTTTTCCCCTCTTTTATGGTCTTAAGGTAATTCCAACCTTTCCATTGGATCCTTGAGCCTAGGAATTGCAACACGAATGCTTCGCATAATGCCTCAAAATCTTTAATAGACCTAGCTTCCAGTCTGCCGTACCAGATTTGTGCCGAACCTGTTAACGTGAGCAGGAAAGCATTATATGGGCTATTTATAGTGGCTTCGTAGTCCTCCAAAAGTTAGGGTTAATATCCATGTGTCCCTGAAAAGATAGAAGGGAATCTCACCTACCCGCTTGTACAAACTTGTATATATGATTGAGCTAGATGTCGACTTCTCTTTAGTCTTCGCCTCCTTATTCTCCCTCTTGGTTGGTGCTATGTCGTTATATGGTTGGTCGGCTATTTCTTAGTTTCTCTTTGGTCTTTCGCTCATGGTACCTGATCGATGCGCAGTATGAAATCTAACCAGGGCCATTCTTTATCTTAGCGAGCTTGGTCGTGCCTCGGCTGGGTAGTTTTCCCCTTTTAGCCCTGCTCGGCACTTTTTGTAGTGGGATGTAGCCAGCACCTAGTTGTGTGCCTTGGTAAGCTTGGTCGTTTGGTAAATCATGATGTCGTTTTAGGTGTTATTGTGGCGTGTTATTTCCATCCTGACGTATGTGTCATTTTCTGACTTGCGTGGGGAAATTACCCTCTGCAAATGGGATAAGTACATATCCTTTAAAAGGGGGAAAAAAAAAAAAAGTCAAACACCTGATATTAATATATTCTTTTTTTTTTTTTTTATAAACCTGATATTAATATATTCATGAGTAAGAATCGTTGAACAAAAAAATTATTACAAGAGTACCTCATAATAGTTTTTTTTTTTTTTAAAAAAAAAGAGTACCTCATAATATTTAAAGTATTTTCACAAAACCCTGTGGTTTATCTTGTTCACTTTTTAGTGGCTGTTGACATATTCCACTATTAAATTTCGCAATTTAATAATATAACAGATTATAATAAAGTGTATACGTGAAGTAATGATTTTTCCCTTAACCCAAAAAAGGAATAATGATTTTTTAATTTTTTAATGTTAATATTTGTGGTAGCAGTTAGATCTAACACAACATGTTCTCGGGTCAAATTAACATAACCCAAGGTCTTCCTTTTCTGGTCGAGACAAGGCATTCTTCTTCCTTGTTTCTTGGTTCTTTAATTATTTCGTTCACTAATTTGCAAGATTGAAAGCCCCATGGACCTCTCCAGTCTGATTGCAAAGTTACTTGAGAATTTGGCATCCGAGGAAGTGGTGGACTTCAACCGGGGAATGGAAGGCATGGGTGAGCAGCTCGAGAATGTGGAAAATATCTTATCTTCGATTCGTACAGTGCTTGATGATGCTGAGAAGAAGCAACTGGATGACGATCTTGTGAAGGAGTGGTGTATGCAGGTTCAAGACGCTGTGTGCGATTTAGATGATGTGATAGATGAAATCAATACAAACGCCTTAAAACGGAAGCTGGTAGGTAAGTCTGGTTTCAGTTATGACAAAAAACCACTGGAGAGCCAGATCCAAAACATCCTTGCTAAGTTAGAATATATTGGAGAACGGAAAGATATGCTCCGGCTAAAGGAAGTTGTTGATAAAAAAAGGCCACAAGGATCAGATCCAGCCCCTTCGAGAAAAAATTCTGGTTCTGATCACGATGGAAATACCTCATATTCCAACATTCCAGTCCCTCGGTGGAAACGTGATGTCTATGTCAGTTTCAGAGGTGAAGATGTCCGCCACAATTTTGCGGACCATATTTTCAAAGCTTTGAAGTTGAAAGGAATTGATTTCTTCAGGGACGATGAAACAGAAATTGATAAGGGAAAAGAAATACCTCCCTTATTACTCAAGGTAATTGAAGAATCCAGAATCGCAATCGTCATCTTGTCACCCAACTATGCAAGCTCAACTTGGTGTTTGGACGAGCTTGCGTTCATTCTTCAATGCCATGAGAAGACGGGGATGATAATTCTTCCGGTTTTTTATCGCGTGGATCCATCTGAAGTGAGAAAGCAGACACAACATTATGGGATCGCCTTTGCAAGGCATGAAGAAAGATTCAATGTGGAGAAGGTTTCCCGTTGGAGAAATGTTTTAATTACAACAGCCAATATGTTCGGTTGGGTTTCGGGAGATAGGTAACTATATTTATCATCTTATCTTTCATCCACTTAAAATTGTTAACGAACTTTACATGTGACGTGCTACAAAGAATCATTCAAAACTCTTTTTTGCTGGAGAATATATGGTATGCAAACTTTTTATTGGTGGGTGCTGTGGAAATTAACCATGTAATCTTTCTGGTTTATAATAAGCTTTAATTTTTATTAACCAAAAAAACGAGTAGTGAAAAAGATAAACGTCTTCTCATCTATCTTATATTATATCTTGTTTCACTTGGTTGTGACTTGGAAAATTTTTTGAATTCTTTTTCAGATATGAGTCGGCACTTATCGACAATATAGTTGAAAAAATTTTGAAAATAACAAATGTCACATGCTCAAGTGTTAACAACGATTTAGTTGGAATGGGCTTGCGTCTTGAGGAAACGCTGTCGTACTTGTGTATGGGGCAATCTGATGTTCGCACATTAGGAATTTCGGGGACTGGAGGGATTGGTAAGACAACCCTCGCAAACGAAGTCTTTAGTAGTTTTCAGTACCAATTTGAGTCTAGCTGTTTTCTTGCCGATGTTAGACAGGAATATAGAAAACATGGTTTGGTTCACTTGCAAGAGCAGCTCTACGAAATATTGTTGGATACCAAAGCAAAGATTCAAAATGTTAATATGGGAATCAATATATTGAGGAGGAGACTAAGGAATCTAAGAGTTCTTATCATTCTTGACGATGTAAATAGATTAGATCAAATAGAGGCTTTAGTTGGGAAGGCTGAGGATCAGCATAATTGGTTAGGTCCAGGGAGTAGAGTTATTGTAACAACAAGATATAAGCAATTGCTAGTGACATATGGTGCTCATTCCATACAAGAAATTGAGAAACTAAGTGAAGAAGAGGCTCTGAAGCTCTTCTTTAGGGAAGCCTTCCAGGAAAACCATCCTAGAGATCATGATTATGAGAATCTCTCGATGAAAATCGTAAAGCTAGCTAATGGTAATCCTTTGGCTCTAAAATTCTTTGGTTCCAGCTTGCGTGGGAGAACGAAAGACGAATGGTCACGTAAAGTGAATCATATTAAGAAAAGCCTTAACATGATCGGATCAAATCTACCAAAAGAAGTAGAACCCGACGAGTTCAGCAAAATTAGTTACCGTACGACCACATCTGAAAAAATCTCTCTACTTTCTAACCAAAAACAACTTTTATTGGCCAAGGGAAGCTCCGTTCAACCCCCACCAGTAATTCGTTCGAAATCTCAGAAATCTCTCAGTCCGTCAAGCTTCTCAAGCTTCTCAAGCTTCTCAAATATTCATGAACAATATGATTGGCCCCTTCGTGATGAAGGGATTGGAGCCATTGATCTAACAACTAGAAATGAGCAATTGCCGAAGAGCAATGGTGAGGAAAACCTAGATGAATCTGTGAAACTGCAAGATTCCTTGGATTTGTCTGAAAATCGGCAAGGAGATATTCCAAGATATATCAGCGTCTTATCCTCATTTCGGAATCTAACACAAGTACTGCCCTTCTCTGAGCCCAACAAGCTTGAGCTTTTGACAGTACAGAGTACTGGGGAAGACAAGCAGATGCCTTTAGAACCTACTGATGTACTTTTCCCTGCATTGATCCAGGTCGCTCTCTAATCATACACCTGTATATAACACAAGCATGAATATCTTGCGTTTTTAAAACATTTCTTTTTTTTTTTTCCAGGAGTTAATTATAGATGGAAAACTATTTGGAATTTCTTTTCCTTGCAAGAGAATTCCAAATTGGTCCACTTATGGGAGTTCAAAATCTTCGATATCAGTCACACTATCTCCACACGACAATTATAGTTCGATGGAGGGAATGGCTCTTTTTGTTGTTTTTGAAATCAAGGCTGATGAGAACTTTGACAAAGGTTCAGAACTAAACGCAATTAGTTGCTATTTTCAGGTTGATGAATGCCTTCTTGAAAACCCCATTGTCTTTGAAAACTTTAAGAATTTCGGGGTTGGTTCATTTGGAATTTGTTGCTACATACCCCAACAATGGTTTGCAGGGAAGTTGACCAAGGCAAGTACGACTATTGAGGCTTCAATTTCAAAGGAGAGACAGGATGTGGAATTGAAAATGTGTGGCATCCATCCAATATATGGGCTAGACATTGAAGAGTTCAGTAAAAATTTAGCTCAAACAGCTAATGAACATCGTGTAGTAGTTTGGGATTTGAATCGACATTGCAATGAGTTACTGGATTGCAGAACTAAACTGGAAAGCTTCGGGGACATGATTTCGATTGAGTATGATCGATGTGAGGAACTAACTACTTCAACAGAGCCACCGCAAGAGGCAGAACAAAATGAAAGTGACTCAACCACCGAGAGGAGAAGAGATATACAGTCATTGCTTTCAAGACTCTTTCAGGTGAATGTTCTCGTCCTTTTCCACCTATCTTAAAAGAGCAATTCTATGAGACACAGATGGCTATTTTAGTGTGTAGTACTCAACACCGTAAATTTTGTTTATCATTTTCTATTTTAAAATTACTACTATTCATATTTTAGATAACAATTAACATTAAGAACTTTAGTTTAATCATTATGCTGGTGTTTTTCCCTTTTTGGGACACAATCTAAATCAATCCCGACGTTCTGTAGTAATACAAGTTAATTTACAGCATGCGAAATAACAAGATCATACGTTTAAAATGCTTCCATTTTAAACCTTTCTCTTTTTTTTTTTTTCCAATTTTCATTGACTATATGTTAATGATGGGTCAATTACTTCGGATGCATTAATTAAGGATGAGTCGAATGAACTCAAGGAGAGGATGGAACATTGGAACTTACCTGCAGAGCGGGATAAAAAGTACAAAATGGATTTGTTTCTTTTGTAAGCCAGGGGACTTGATGTCTGATTTATCAATTTATTTTTGATCAATTAAATATTTTGATTTGTTCAATTTCTTTTTTTTTTTTTTCTTTATCGTTTCTTTATTTTCAATTTGATAAATGTTGACATAATCTGACATAGCAAACAAGTACGTAATGTCTATCACATAATCTAACTTGGGGAAAGGGTTATCTATCATTATTATTATCTCGAGACATAAGAAAAAAACACTCCAGTTTCTCTAACTTAGTTCTTATATTGCACTCGACAGGGGCGCTATGCACAAAACAACCATTTTTATTTTACACTTCCTATCAGATTTCTCTCTCTGTGGTTCTTCCATCACAGTTTGGGGGATGTGGCAATCTGTTATCTTCCTCCGAATTTGTATAATGATGAGAGCTGGGTGGGACTTGAGCTATACGTCCTCTTCAAGCGGCGTCCAACTGTTGCATGTAACAACACTCCAGATTCAGACCAGACTACTTCCCTACTTCTCGTTGATTTGTACGCCCATGGAGATACTACACTGCCAATTTTAACGTATCCGCTGCTTATAGATGATGCCTTTTTTGGATCACATTCTGTTTTCTTCCACATACCACGTGAGTGTTTCCCAGAACAACTGAACCAATGTAAGGGTATTAGCACTTTGTTTAGACCCTCCACCCCAGATTTGGAGGTTGAAGTGTGTGGAACCAGGTTGCTATACAAGCAAGATTCAGAATCGTTAATCCAGGTGATACTCGACTCTGCGCAAGGGAGAGAAGAAGCCTTCGATTTACTTAGTGAGCAAGTCCAAATGTATCTTAAAGCTGAAACTAGCCAGCGCGATGAAGTAGAACAAGAAGGGCCCCATTTTGGTTTCTTTTCTTCTTTTGAAAGGTTCTTAAATTTTGAAATTGTTTTGTTTGTTTTTGCACAGGATTTATCAATAAACCCACCTGACCTAACCAAGCTCTCTATGTGATTCATTGCAGGGAGCAAATTGAGTGGTTGCAAAAGCATCTTACAAGTACCGAACAGGCAAGCGAAGAGGTTCGTACTTTATTGCATAAGTACATATTCTGTGTTGCTCATAATCAAGACTACAAAGATTTTGACCCGATATTACTCCACTCCAGGCATTGGTTTTTGGACAACCAATGTCAGATCCAAGAAACTATTGGAAAAGGTAGTTCAAGAGGTTTAGTGTCTTCCTTCAATCATTTACATATAATGGCTGAGACTCTAGTAGCACTAGGAAGTAATTTGGTATACTGGAAAGAAGACCTTCAGCTTCTGCTTAAAGAACTCTTCAAGAAATCGGTCTTGGTCAGTCTCAGTTTCAAAGGGCACATAATTTCAGTTCTGAAGAATTTTGATGTTTGCTCGACGTACAATTTTTGTTTCCCTCGTAAAGAAATCCTAGATTGGTTTGAACTTCGAAATAGCACGTCCACGTTGAGAATTGAATTAAATGATAAAAGTTGGAGCGGACTTGCTATTTGTGCTGCTTTCTTTATCCACCCGTATAATAAGCACCAAATTATTTCCTCAGATATGCCTTTAAAGATTTTATGTCACTTGACAACCAGCGGTAAATATTGTTTGAATCCAGTCCCCGTCTTTTCGATAACGAAAGAGAAACTCAAATGGTTAGATCATGGATTGGTTTGGCTGACCTACATACCTCATAAACTGCTCATAGAGTTGAATGGAGAGAGTTCTGTGGTGGTGAGAATATATAGCGAGGCCCCTTACTTGAAGGTGAAGACATGTGGTGTACGTCTGTTGTATGATCAAGATGTGGACCAGTTTAAGGAGACTATAATTCAATGTTGGGCCTCGTTCTTTGACAATTTGGATTCCATGTCCCAGTTTGTAGCATATGAAGATGATGAGAAGCTATCAGGCTCTAGCAATGAGGTAACTAAATGAATTTGTAATCATTCCCTTCCTATAAATGTTTATATACATTTGTATATATGTATCAACGAAACAGGTATCTATCTTTTTCTGTCATCAATTTGCTTTTGTTTCTGTTCCCTTTCTTTGGGTGTGTACTCGCAAAATGACATGTACCAACTTTCTCCCATAGAAGTAAAATTAGAGAATCTGTTAGTGGATTAGAGATAGTTGGAATCAGTTGAGTTCCTAAGCGATGCTTTTTATTTTATTTTATTTTATTTTTTTTAAAAATGAGGTTTAACTAATGATCACCACTTATTATAAATTAAAGGAAAATAACACACACACTCTACCAAGGTTTGAACCCTTGACCCTCTTAAATTCACACACACATCTCATAAGCCTTAGATCAACTGAGCTAACCCCAGTTGGCAACTTCGCTTAGGATCCGGTGGCGAAAGATTTATTCGAGTTTGAATAGATTAGGTGCCGTAAGGTAGTGTTTTTGTTTTATGTCTTTTTAAACAAAAGAAAAAATGAAAGCACTTCCATTTATTTTGTTTTTTGTTTTTTGAAAAAGTAAAAGATTTGATGCAGATTCTGTATTTATTTTCAGTTGACTCTAGACTCTGCCACATTTTGATTGAATGCCGTAGTTATTTGTCAGGATTAAACAATACAAATTGTCCCTTTTTTTTAGGGAAAAATTAATAGCTTTTTGTTGGGTCATTTTCTATGCAGAAATATATTGACCCCATACCTCTAGGGGTTGTGAAGAGCTAACAAAAAAATCGAAATTCTGACTAATAAAGAGAGTATTTGTGTACTTTTTTTTCTGGACGTAAGTGTTATTGTAAATGTGAGATACATAAATCAAAAAGTGTGTCATATCCTCTAAGAAAATAATGTTAGGTCACTTTTTTTTTTTAAAATAAGATTTAACTAATGAGTAACTTATTAATATCACTGTTAGATTTTATTTTATTTTTTAATCAATAGATTATTTATTACAAATTTAAAGAAAAATATGACTGCTAGGTTTTATTTTATTTCTTAGTCGGCACACGATTGATCAGGAAGACCGTTTGAAAGTTATTGATGTGTTGGAAAAAACGCTACCTCAATACACAGCAGAACCAAGAATCCTCACCAAATACCAAAAAGTTAACAATATCAATATCAACCTCGATACATAGCAGAACCAAGAATCCTCACCAAATACCAAAAAGTCAACAATATCAATATCAACCAAATCTTCACCCAGAAAAGGAAAAAAAAAAAAAAAACATATGTCACCATCACCAATAATAATAATAATAATAACAGGAGAGTTCTAGGGTAGGAGGAGCAAAATCCCTCTTATTCGTAGGAGTACGTTTTAGACCATCAGATTAAATCAAAGGGACAATATAATAGAAGTTTATATAAATCCTAGCGCACAGAATTATCCTATACTCATCTTCAACCTATAATTTGTATTTTTACAGGAAATTAAAAAACACAAAAACAAAAAAGTCACATTGCTTAAAAAGTGAGGAACGGTTGTTGTTTAGGCCAACCAAATATTCGATGACTGATATAAAATATCAACACTAGTTTACGAGAATTCGAAAAACGTACGTATTTCATGATCTCCATAAAATTATTTTTTATTTCGTTTTGTTATTTTTTTCCATTTTTGATGAAGTGTGAACTGCAACCTCTTTATAACTTTCTATGAAATAAAAAATAAAATTAAAGGAGAAAAAAAAAGAATTTTAGATTCAGGTAGATCTTTCGTGAAGGAAAATCTTTTAAGGGATTAAGCAAACTTCAGCCACTGTATGCTATAGAGATTAAAACAATGGTGATTATTGATTTTATTTGCTTTATTTTTCAGCTTCTTTATCTCTTGATCAGCAATAATGGTAGTTGTTCCACCTTTTGAGGAGTTATCCATGTCTAAGAGAAAATAAGTTAAACCGTAAAAGAGATGAGTTGTTTTACAGGAGACGTTTCTCTTTCTTTGAGAATAACATCAAGTGGGGTGAATTCCATAACAAATATTGTAGTTCTTAATTTTTAACCAACAAAATCAATTAGAATCTACTCCCACAAGTAGGAGGGATTTTGTCCCACCCGCACTAGAATTTCCCAATAATAATAATAATAATAATACTAAGTTTACAATAGGTTCTCTAGTTGTACTACAGGCTCACAACAAAATCAAAAATAAACATTCTTGGGCCAACAACAATGAAATTCTCATCTAAATAAATGGATATCAATAAACAAAATACAAAAGTCTCATTTAGTGGGTTTGCCAAGAGTGTACTCTAAGAGGATAATCATAAAAAATGAAACCAGTAGATTTATAATGCTTCTTGCAAGGATTCATCATGCCAAATTGAGCGAAAAAGGTAAAGAATTGCCACTTGACCATCAAGTAATTGCCCCACATGCTCACTTTCTCTCTATTTTTTGTCGCTTCCTCACAGCTGGTGTCGTTATTCATTTTCCATCCATATCTTCAAACCCTTATTTTTCTCATTTTTATTTAGGGTTTTTGGCATGTTTGGCCCCCTATATTATTAGCAGATTGGCAAAATGGTCCCTAAGTTAATTTTTTTGGCAACTAAGTCCTTAAGTTTTAAAAAATTTGGCAATTAAGTCCTTTTTATTTGTTAATATTAAAAGTTTCATGAAATTGAACATGTTTAAGTAAAATAAATTGGTATTTCACTAACATTAATTAGCTTGGAAGGGAAATAGAAAGAAATTTTAAGAGAAATTTTAAATTTTTTAGAATTTCTATTTTTTTAATTTTTTATATTATGTTATTAAATATTGTTAATTTTTAGTTATTTTCTTTAAAATTCTAACTAATGTCAGTAAAATATTGATTTTGACATTCAAAAACCTTTGCATGTGACTTGAAAATGCTTAATTCTATCCAATATTTGAATAA
>JXTC01000682.1:64915-84934 GCA_002914845.1 Trema orientale
AGGAGAGAAGAGACAACTCTATAGTTGGAAGAAGAAGAAGAGGATGGCTATTCTTACAGATTATTGAGACTCACTCATAAGGTAATAAACTCTTAATCAATTAAGTTTTATGTTTTAGTTTGATTTCGGGATTGAGATTGAATATATAAGGTTAGGGTTTTGAATGGCTCATAAATTATTCATAAAATATGGGGATGAATCTGATAGAGGATGAAGCCTATTAATATTAGGATTTAAGCAAGACAAATTTTGAGTGATTTGGTTGGGTAAATAGAAAGCTATGAATTTTTTAATGTTTCACATTGGTAGAAAACGTAATAGTGATTGCGACTGCATTTATAGAGGCTTTTGGTAGTATGATTGGTCATATTTGATATGGTTGAAAATCTTATCGAATTAACTTTTTAATGGTATATAATTTGTCAAAAACGAACTTATAATTAGATATTTATAATCATTTGAAGTGAGCACTACGAATATGGAAAAAATCTGAAATTTTTGGCACTTTCAGTAAAATGTGGCAACGGCTTTTCCGGCTTTATGGGGCTCATCTATGGAGCCCATAACTGCATTTTTGGCACTATTAGGACCCTCATTACTTGTAGAACAGATTCCCTAAGTTTGGTGACTTTTAGAGATAGGTTAGAATTGTTATGAATTGTGAGAAATTGACATTATTGGGAATAGCTATGGAGTTAATTATACAAGATGCATGGACAACAAGTAGTCAATATTTTTGGTATAGTTAGAGTTTGATTTATTGTGATACTTATATATATGATTTGTGTGATAATAGATGTTTGAAAGGTTATGTTGATTAGCCAACTGGGGTTAGCTCAGTTGGTCCAAGGTTTGAGGGTTGTGTGTGTGTGTTTGGGGGGGTCAGGGGTTCAAACCTTGGTAATGTGTGTGTGTGTCATTTTCTTTTAATTTGTAGTAAGTGGTGGTCATTAGTTAAGCCCCACTTTTTTTAAAAAAAAAAAAAGGTTATGTTGATTATTTTTTTAAATAAGCAAAGCAAACGAGGTAAGTAACTTATGATCTTTTCTAGTAGTTTTCCTCATCCAAAAGTTAAATATTTTATTATTTTATTATTTCTAACAGAATCATGTTTACAAGGTATTTTCTTTAAAATATGATTTCAAGTAAAAATATATTTTGGCAATAAGACTATTTATTGAAAGAAATCTGTCTTATTGAAATAATGTAATTTTTGTGAAAAATAGTGTGATTCTATATTTTTTTTCTAAATTATGGATTAAGTATGTGAATTACTTTTGAACGTGATTACAAGAAAATTATTTTGGAATGACTACAATATTATAATGAGATGAAAGTAAAATTGTTTATGATTCGTTATTATAAATAAGTGTTTTGAGACTCTCTTCAGTGATTATGCACGTGGACCCAATCCGCAGGTATTATATATGGACAGTACTAACCTAACTGCAGAGTTAAATATAGTAGATTCCTACTTGGTTACAGGGGTTATTTGTAGTAGTTTCGGACCCGGTTACAGGGGTTATTTGTGACAGATTCGGACCAAGTCATAGCGGTTAATTATGGCCATAGTCACCAAAAACTGGGGAGACGTATAATTGAGATTATTATTGACCAAAAAGGGATTCGAAAAGACAGATTTGGAAACTTATTACTTCTTTTTGTCAAATTGTTTTCTAAATGACTTGATTTGAATATTTTCAAAAGTATTGATTCTGAAACCAAATTTGTTTTGAAAAATATTTGTTAATGATTTTGGTTTACATATGCTTAATCCAACTAGATAAAGTTACTGGTTACTTATTAGGCTTTTAGCTCACCTTTTTATTTTTTTCTCCTAAGTTTTAAGGATTGTTAGTTAAGAGGTATAACTAAGGGAGAACTTATTTAGTAGTAATTGAGGTACATGTTTCAAAAAGAGGAATTTCTTCATCTTGATTGAGAAAATGTATAGAATCAGAAGGTTGATCATCTTGAATTTATTAGATTATAGTATGTATTTTGTATACTTTATTTTTTTAATATTTGGAGACTTAATAGAATTATTGGGCTGCATATGATTTATTGGTATTTATTGGAGTTTAATTATTCTTTATTTTTGTGTGTTGTAAATAGATGCCTTGTATATTTATAAGGTTTTGCCTTATAGGTATGCATCACATGTCCTCGGGTGTGGGGCGTGACACCAGAATTGTCAAATTAAATCCTTATACTCCTAACCAAGTATTATTTGTTATAGTGGTAATACAATCCTGTCTACGCTCAAAATATACTAGCATCTATCATAATATAGATTAAGGTGTCAATCCTAGAGAAGTAAATCAACAATAAAAAGGTAACGAAAAATAAAAAATAAAAAAAAATAAATAATTAAAATAATCACAAAAATATAATGAAAATACCAATATGAGAAAAATAAGGCTTCAAGATTCACTTAGTTATTTGTTTAACTGTTACCAGCTTCGATTCTTATTTATTACTCAATTATATATTTCACATCCCAAACACATAACCGGAAAATATAGTATTGAAGAACAAATATTAATCTAAAGTATTCAATATGAGAAATTCTTCTAATTAACGCTAAAAATAATTTATCTTATTAGTTATCTAAGATCGACAATATATCACTGAGATAATACTGCAGTAAAAGATCAACTAATAAAATAAATATGATTATAATCTAGTTTAAATCACCACATAAAGAAAGCATGATTGAATTTATATAAGAAACTGGAAAATAATGTATTGAAACTAAAAATATTAAACAATTTAACAAACCAAATTTATAAGCATGGAAACACTCTCAGGAATTAAAACTGGAAAACAGAAAAACTACACAACTAAGATCATCCATCTTGCCTCTCTAAAAACTAGTCTAACCTCTCACTTATCTCACATACTCTCTCTAGAAAAAGTGGAATTTTCTCTCTCAAAATTAGTGTATATTTTTCTCTTCACATTCTGCCTATTTATAATTCAGTTTGGAATGTTATGCAAGTCTCCATGTTTCTAAAGGTACCATCTGATTGGCTGAGTGATGTGTCAATCTGTCACAATATCCTTTTCTGCTCTTTCTCTCTCTTCCTCTTACTTCACATTTCTGAGCTACGAGTCGTGATCTGGTATGGCAGAAATGGGTGAAATCGACACAAAAATCGCTCCAGATTCATTGAAATAAATAGTTGACTTAAGTTAATGATATGGCGGCATTTTAATGGATAAAAAACTAAGTGTACGGAACTGCGCCGCACTGGAACAGTAAAGGCTGCTAACAACGGGGGGGCCCAGCTGTTGCCTGACTTCCACTCATCTGAGCTCGTCCGCGTAAGACACACGCCCGTCTGTTGCCTGACTTCCCACTCGCGCATATGGTTGTATGATTTTTCCATTTTTTTTTTTTTTTATTCTTTATCTTTTATTTAAATCTAAATCAAAATAAAACAAATCATATTCAAAATAAAATTAAACCTAAAACATAATCAAAATCAAATAGAAAATATAATCCAAAATTAATTAAATAAAACTAAATTATTCTAAACTAAATTAAATTAAATAGCTAAATCTAATAAAATTAAATGAAATTATATCTAAATACTAAAAATTAAATTAACTATAAAATAACCTAAATTAAATTAAAAATAGTCAAAAACACACAAAATTCATAAGAAAAATAACATAAATATTTTTATAGAGTTATCATACCCCCAAATTTAAACTTTGCTAGTCTCTAGTAAAAATTAAAAAAAAAAACTAAAAAAAAAATCTAAAACACCTAAACATAACTCCAGTTCAATTCTTAAAATTTTGCTTCAAAGATTTCACATAATATAAAACTCAAAGAAAAACTCCGAACACTGCAAATAGTCTAGAATTTCAATTCAAATGCCAATTTAACCTCACTTAAAATTCTTGAGTGTGTGTGTGAATAATTACATTTAATCATTGGCAACCCAGATCAGTTTATACAAACAAGCGACATGTATACAATCTCTAGATGATAAATAAACTTCATAAGCCTGTTATTCATACCACTCTCTACTAATGTAGACTATACTGCACCAAAGATCATTAGGACTTTGTTTAAGCTTATAACGTATGGCTAAGGTAACGGTAGGATAATACTTATTTTTATAACTCAAATCACCCAAAGCACATAACTTACTCTCAGATCTTTATAAAACTTCACCTCAAATACTTTATTGATACAATCCCAAACTTATTTTTCACTTTCTTCTGCACTCCACTCTTCTTCTATTTTTTTTGCTCTTTTTTTTTTTCGAAGTACTATATCTCCAAACTCATGATTTTTATCGTTCTTTTTTTTTTCCCCTTTTTCACAAAGGTATAATATTGTTTTTTAGTCTTAAAAAGATATTTCAAAATACCACCCTCCCTTACATATTATCAGTACCATAAAACATACTCAACAAAGATCACATGTGCTCATAGGTGTAGGATAAGATGTAGGAAATCATTATATGTTTTAGGCTAAAAATATGGATGACAAAAGAAAAGGATAAAAATTAGGCTCAAAAGGGTAAACTAAGGATAATCAAATGTCTAAGGTAGACTTGAAAAGCTCAAACGATCCAAAAATGGCCTAAATCATATTTCTAATACAGTACAGTCTAGGATTTTGCCTCAGGTGATAATCAAACAGGTTCTAGAGTTTATTGTTGAGATTTCAGAAATTCACTTATTCACATAAACTTTCTCTAAGTAAACAAAATAATTAAAATGCAATTGAGTGCTCAAAAATGTTCAAGAATTATAAGCAAAATCAAACTAACATAAGAATCAAGTACACAGACAAAAACAACATTCATCAATTTCCTAAGAACTATATTCTGTAAAATCAAATTTTAGCATCAGCATTCGATCATCAACTGAGTCATCACTAAAAACTTTCTTTTTTAATTTTCAATTTTTTTTTGAATTTTTTTTTCTTTTTTTTTGGTAAAAAAATTTTCGGAAAAAAGTTTGCATATGCATGAAAAATATATGCATTAAAAATATGCATGCATATACTGCTGGAAATTCCGAAAAATGATTTTACTAAAAATAATTCCGCAGTTTTGTAAACAAATCAAGAACGTAGCGGAATTGGTATTTTAAAAATTTCTTGAAACTTTACAAAATATAAACCTAGGATCGTTGATCTAACATAAATCAATTCATGGATCTTAGTTTAGATAAAACCTACTTACTGCTTTAAAAGAAGAACAGGGAGAAAAAACATTCCCAAATCCCACGAAAACCATTGAACACTTCAAACTCAAATCTCAACAGAAAATTCATCAAAACACTTTTTAGGCTCATGCCAATCTATTACCATAACTAGGGTTACCCCATTTTCTTATATAAATAGATGAATAAAACCTACACTTCTTCCCCTTCAGGCCTTCACAGAGCAAGGAATTTGTCTTAAAAAAAATATCACGTTGTTGTAGTTTAATACTCTAATTGCTAGATAATGAAAGATCCAAGATCGCAAGTATACCAATTTTTTGATTTATTATTAGAAATAAACAAATATAAAAATTGGTTGTTGTTATTGTTACAACAGTTAGATGAATTCTGCTGACAGTTAGTCGTATTGTTGTTGTTCCAATAATGAAGTAATGAACATGTGGTATTGGCAAAATAGTCACAATAATGAAATTAAAAGAACATAAATGACACCAGAGATTTTTATATGGTTCGGCTATTTTTCAATAACCTACTCCATGGGGCCACGCCCAGAGAAAGAAACATATTAGTAGAAATTTTTAAAGTACAAATACCAATGACTTAAACTAGAAAGACTTCCTCATATCTTGATGCACCGTGTTTGACTCTTCACTCAATATGTTCAACGAGCTCTACTCGTCTTACTTGACTCCAAGCCCTTGAACTCCCTTCAATAGCTGGATCAATCTTCTCTGCTACGGCGTGTTTTCAGTTCCACACACTAGGACTCCCTCCTATGCACTAAAACCTATCTTCTCCCGAAGAACACCTAGCCTTTCTCCCAAAGGATTTTGATAATATCAAATGATTTTCCTAGAGCTAATCACTCTAAGAATATTCAAGGCTCACATAAAAACAAACTCCCAAAACTCTTTTACAAACGCTCTCTTTTTCTCATAGTTTAGGCATAAAATAAAAGCTCTATTACAGCATATTTTTCTCTCTGAAGTGCATAAATAATTCCTTGGAGTAATAGAGCTTTTATAGGTAAATTCCAGCCCCATTGGTCGTCCATTATACTGTGAATAAGCTGAAATCAAATAAAGAAAGAGTTAATGACAAAATCAAAATCTTTCCATAAAAGTTATAATCAGCCAGAAAGTTGTTACAATAACTTTCTGAACAATTATAAGAAAAATATCCAGATTCGGTTTGGACATGTTTTGGACAGCTGGAAAACTTCAATTAACCTACCAAAGATTGATAATTAACCTAGAAAATCATATATCAATCAATATCAATCAAAAGCCAAGATTTAAGAAAATTAACCAATCTTTCCTTAAATATCCGGAGTTGTTATAACAGATCAGGAAATCTGATCACAACAACTCAGCAAATCAAATCAATTAACTAATGAAAACTTAATTAATTGATGAGCAATTTCCAGCAATAATTAAGGATGAAAATCCTTATGAATTTACTTCAGAAACCTGTCCAAATTCATTGATTAATAAGATACAATCAGATATCAATCAAGGACAAAAGAATGAGGAAATAATCGATGATATATATGGTAAATATAAAAGAAATTGATTGAAAAATGATAGGAAAATATCCTAACCAGCTATACACGAAATTTCATTTATATTTCACCTATATTATCACCAGAATCATCAAATATGGAAACAAAACACGTTTGGGCACATTCTAGAAGGTTTCCATATAAAGAAAAATGCAAGTTTCGATTGTTGTAAAAATAATACTTGTTGTAACAACTTCAGACTTGTTGTAACAACTTCTTCTTCGTTTTTATCAACTTGAGTTCTCAAAACTTTACCATTTAGAATGCCAAATTTTTAGACCTAATAGACAATATCGCCAAAACAAGTAATACAATAATAAGTAAGAGTTATTATCAAGAAAATTGTGTATTAAATTTTGCTAAGTATGGAATATGACGCAATTATAATATTATTCAAATAACCGTAAATAAAACAAAAATCAGAAAAAAAATGAAATAAGGATGTAAAATTAAAATAAAATGCAAATCAAGTAGATAAATCAAGAAAAGAAACAACTAGGATTGGAGGTTCATCCAGCCCCTCATTTTTATTTTTATTTTTATTTTTATCTAGTTAATTTTGCCAAATTAATTTGTTAGGCAATTGTTCTTAATTATCTACAAGCTTCTTCTAATAGTCAAGTAGAAAAATCTTTCCAATATAATCCACTATATTATGAGTATTAAAATTAAAAAGAATTTATTAAGCTTAAGCATAATCTAATGGCTACACCTATAAAGCAGGTGTTCCTATCTCACCTATATGCATGTTGCTCTATTTATTGCTAAACATACAATTTCATTTTCCAATTTTATTAGGATTTCTAAAAACAATTCATTTAGTATTTGATTAGTGACTAGAAGCAATAAGTACAAGATAGATAGAGAAAAAAAAATTAAATAAGGTAATAATAATAAAGAGATGCGAAAAATATCTAAGCTACATGGTTGGGTTACTTTATAACCCTAAACAAAAATTTTTAACTTATAGTGGAAATTGAGAACAAAATATAATTAATTTCAACTATTATAAGAGGTATAAAAGTTAAATAAAGGAGAAAAAGTTGAGAGAATAAAAGTATGGTTGTTGATTTTCCCATTTTGGATGAGCTTTGAATGTCGTCTTGAAAGTTGGTTTTTTGCTCCTCTAAAAATGGTAATTGTCCTCATAAATTGGTGCTACAAAATAGATCTTAGAATTACTTTCAAAAATTCTACTATTGAAAGTTGTCTTGTAAAATAAACTTAAAACTAAAAACAAGATGTACAATAGTAATATATAACATTATAATTGTCTAAATTTTTTATGTATATTTCTCCTCCAAAGAATGGAGTTCTTACATGTTGGCTTTTTGAAAATGGAGCTTGGAGGCTCTATTTTTGTTGTTGATTCTATACATATATTGCTAAACCTATGATTAAGGTGTTCATCGAAACCGCTGCCAAACTGATGAAATCAAACTAAATTATTGGTTTAGTTTTATTTCATTCTTGTTTAGTTTGGTTGTAGTATTTTATTTTTCAAAACCATTGGTCTGGTTTGGTTTATGGTTTCAGCATGTAAAACAATTTGAAACCAAAACACACAACTATGCTCTTTTAAAATATGAATTTATGTACATGTATAAATATATTTATATAATCAAATAGGTGATTTTTTTTCTTATTGGCTGCACACTTCATTGCACAAATTTAGTGGGTTTCTAGATTTAAGTGAATTTTTTTCTTTTTTAACTTAACTTTCTTTGTCTTGTATTTTGCTTCAAAATGAATTAAATATCTTTGGGTTGTAACAATTTTATAATAAAGTATTTTGTTTTAACTTTCGTGAGATTAATTTATTTTGAAATATTTAAAACAAAATAAAATGCAAACTAATAAAATAAAACCATTGGATATAATTTGGTTATGGTCTTACCTTAGAGTTTGAAACCAATGAAACAAACTGAAGTAGACCGATAATTTGGTTTGGTTTGCAGCTTTACCATTAAATTGACAAAACCAAACTAACACCCGTACTTAGGATGAATGGCTGAGATTGAAACTTGATGGAGATATAATGGCCGAGGTTTAATGTTGAAAATGAGAGAGATGGATGGATGAAACCTGAGTCGTTAGATTAATAGTTTGGACGGTCCCGATTTGCTGAAACCGTAAACATAACAATAAATAAAAAAAATTAAGTGCTAAAAGGAATCAAAAAAATCAAAGTCGTTCTACTTTAATCACGTTCCTAATAATAGATTGGACTATTAGTTTTTCATTTGGAAAGTGATTGATGAAGAACCACTTATGTGTTTGGTATAAGCGACAACTGATGACTATGCTGATTGCTCAGCTCAATGCCTTGGGCTTCAACTTCCAACCTCTGGCTTCACCACCTCCACCTAGCTAGGACATTTTTTGTATGTTTTGTTTGTAAAATATAAGTATTTTTATGATTTTTTTTTGGTATTTTAAAAAATTATTAATAATTTATTTAATATAGTTTTATTTTACTTTATTTATGTAATTTTTTTTGTTGCAACCTTTTGATGACGTGTTTAGTATCGGCAAAGATAATTTTTAAAATCGACAAAATAATCATTCCCGATAGTTTTATGCGTGACAAATGTTATATAAAAAAAAATTTCCCGACAGAAGTCCCATTGGTAAAGGATGTTTAATAAATTAAAGAAAAAACCTTTACCGATGATTTTAATCGTCGACAAATGTAATTATTAAAAAAAATAAAAAATGAATAAAGCCTTTCTTGACGAGTAATAGCATGGGTAAATGTTAAGTTTCACTAATGAGTCTTGTAATGTCGTTAGAAAATAGTTGACCAGTACAACATTTTGCAAGTTATTTCCTGACGTTGACACTTTTCCCCTATGGTGTTACTTTGTCTGCAAATGTGGCCTTTGCCAACAGGTTCTCGTTTGTTCGCTTAGGTACTTTTGCTTATGTGCTTTTACTGACGGAATGCCCCGACGCATTTTCGCGTCAAAGAATCTTTTTCGACACAATTCCTATGTGTTCCCCAACACATTATGTGTCTATTCTTGTAGTGAGCAAAATGGTTATCTCGACTGGTCCAATCGAACTATCAAAGAAATCTTCGCTTTTGTGATTTTCATGTCAGAAAATCTCCAAAACAAGCTTCAAGTCTACGAAGATGTGTTTGGGCACGTCTACAGTAGGGGCGTCCCTACGTAAGACCCTGTTTATACACCATTTGATGAGAATCTGTGTATACACAGATTCCCCACAGATTCCCATTAAACGGTGTATAAACAGGGGTCTTAAGTAGGGGCGCCCCTACTATAGCCGCCTCCGATGTGTTTTTATTTGAATTAAACCTTCTAAATATGAGAAATTAATCTTATAAAAATGATTTAAGTGCTTACTCAAACGTTAAATCCTCTTTTTGTAAAACTTTTAGATGATTTGAGATTTTTGAGAGTTTTCTTGAAAAGGGCTTTGTAGTGAAAATAAAAACTTTCTCTAGAAGGTTATTGAGTTAAATAACAATTTTAAAAGGTTATAGAGATAAAAAAGGAAAAAAAGAAAAAGAACTCATTTAAGGTCATAAAACTTAAGAGTTTGAGAGGTTAGGGTCATACAAAAAGGGAAAATTTGGGGTTTGTTTTTTCTTCTAAAACTTTGTATTTTTGTTTTTATTTGTTTTAATTATATTAGTTAACCAGATTTAGTTGTTTGGCATCAGAAATAATGTTATTCTCAACTGGGACTAGGTGTATTATGAGGGGTATTTTGGTTTTTTAATAGTATAAATTCTCCAATTTATTTAAGGAGAGTATGAATATATGCATAAATTTTAAATTTTAAATTAAGTATAATTTTACACGTGTCAAAATTTAGGGTTTATTATGAAAAAGACTACATTGCTCTGTTTACTTTTTAAGGTTAATGGCACTATTAGTCTCCAACCTATTACTATTTTGGCATATTAGTACTCAACTTTTTTTTGTGGCATTTAAGTACTAAACGTTTCTCTTTTTGGCACTATTGGCCCTTTTGGCATATTTCATCCATGATTCTATTGAAATTTATTTGAATGAGAGAAATTTTGCACCATTGATCTCGATTTTTCAATTGTTTAATAATTTAGTTCCCAATTTTTTTTTTTATATTCATATTTCTGATTAATAATATTGCATCTGCCAATCTTTCAAAAAATTAAAATTCAAAGACGGATATAAAACAAACAGTTCATTTAAAAATCAAATTCAAAAAGAAAAAAAATTTTTACTAATAAACCTTAGTTTATGTCAAACTATAGTAACTTTGTGAACAAAATCAAACTATAGTGACTTCATGAACAAAAAATAATTATCTTACCATTTTTAAAACTAAAAAAATTTCACATACACACTTTTATACTAGTCAAATTTGACTAAAAATTTACTATATCCATTAAATGTTCATGTAATTATAAATGGTTATTCTAAAAAATTAATTAAATATTTTTACTATTTCCCATTGTACATTTTTCTTTCTTAAACATTTGAGTCCATGTATTTTTTTAAAAATATTCATAGTTGGGCCCCTTAGCACACTGCTAGTCCCGTAAGTCGATAGGCCGTGATAACATTGGGCGGAAACTCCGACTAAGAGTAAAAATAAGGTCGACCATCGTGTGAGGTTTTTTTGAAAACTCCTTCCCTCATCAAAGGGGCATCCCACACCACGCTAAAATTATCTCGCTTCAACGTGACACATCATAAGATCTGCAAGTCCCGCTTCAACGGGAGAGTCTGCATCAACATACTTACCTACCCAACTCCGACAGACTAACAATGGCAATTAAAACTTATTTTATAAAATTGGTATAATGGTACTCACTTTCAAATACACTGTAATGAAATTCTCAATTTGCATGCAAGATGTGCCATACACATGCCATTTCATAGCTTTCAAGAATAAGTAAATTTCACATAATGACATCTTTCATATAGTTCTTGTGATGCAATTATAAGTCTTTACTTACCTGGTGTTTTGAATAGAAATTGATAGTGGAAAGGGTCAATATCCTCTAGAGACTGGTATGCTAATCACGTGTCATAAATTACTATTATACAAGATGCACATTTTGCTAAAAGAATGCATCAAGATACTTGAACAAGACCGAAATCAGGACTTTCGCCAAATTAGGAAACTCGTTCATAAAATAACCCGAAAATATACAAATCACTTAAGGTACTTAGCAGCTAATAACTAACATTGAAAACTATTCAAAAGTATCAAAACATGAATATTAATTCATTAGTACAAAAACGATCCAAAATGGCATAAAATTTTGTAAAAACTAGACCATCTGCCTCTAAATGGTACCATTTATTTTTTAAAAAATATTTAGACAGCACACCCCCTATTTTTAAGACATTCTCACATGATTAAAATCATAGTTTTAAACCTATAATAACATTTTACAAGCCAATTCCCACATATACACCACAAAAGAAACATCAAGAATAACATAAAAGCATATTTAAAATCTTTTTCGGTTTAGACAAGTTTAAAACAATTTGTGCACTTGTTTATGGCTACAAACAGCAATTAAATTAATGAAATAAATAATAAAATCCATGACATATCCATTGCAAGTTGAGGAAATCAGATTACAAGTATAGAAAGCTTAATACACCCACGGAAACACTTGAATCCGTAATTAGCAAATCTGGGGCTCTAGGTGTAATTTGAATTCCCCACTTAAATTCTATATTCCAGTAATATATAAGGGTTCCTAGGATCATTATTCATCAAATAATAGCTTTGGGTTAAGAGCTGAAACAAAAGAAATTAACTATAAGTTCAAAATCCTACATAATGCTCACCTTGACTAGTTTGAGCTTTTTCTGAAGTTCTTGCCTTCTACCTCCACCAAACTGATTCTCAAGGCTTTGAAACTGATTTTAGGACTCAAGAGAACCGAGAGGAACCATTATTTAAGTGAGAGTAAGTAGTGAATTGAAATAAGAAAACAAAACCGAGGAAGGAGAACTAGTAGAATTACTTTGACTAGTTTTGATCTATCTTGCTTTCTAGAGCTCTAACTTGCGTTCTATCACTTGGAAACTCTTGGAAATGGTTGAAGGAAGTTGAGAGAACTCTAAAAATGAGTTGGAGAGTTCAAGTCGTGGCTGGAGAGAAGAGAAAAAAAATGACCAGATTTAGTCCAAAATCAACACTTAATGGCTAAGAAAAGGCATAACTTAAATTCTGAGGGGTAGTTTCGGTATTTTACACATAACTTTCCATATGTCCAGCTTTAAAACACTCTTAGCTTACTCACCACGTTGCTGGTCACTCCCATACACCCAAGTGTAGACAAAGTTGGTGAATCCTAGGTTAGAAAGTGAAAACTAGTCATACTTTGACTTATGATCCCATGTGACGGGTTTTATAGTAATCTGGTGGAACCTATCCCTATAACCAATCATTAAACATAAAAATAAGTTAATTAGTATTAGTACTCAATTATTGGAATGCATAAAAATGATACTATGTGATTAAGCTGAATCTAAGCTAGCATAGTGCAATAAAATACAAATCAGTATCGTAAATACCACCTCAGGCTTACCTAGAGCCAACAAATAAAATGTTATAAATGAGTCCTAAATAATGAATTAATGTTATTTGACGTGTTAAACGCACAGTGAATTCGGCTCTGAAAAATGTGAAAAATACATTTTACCGAAAAACTACCATTTGACCAAGTTATTAGCAAACATGATCTTAATGCATGTGCACATAGTATTACTTGTATAAATATATTTTTTATTCTTTTAGCACACCGAGCTCTCTCTCTCTCTGAGGGTATTGAACCTTTACATTGCATCGGGACACTTCGACAATTATTAGTATAATAACATGTATGTAAAAGCACATAATATAAGGAATGAGCATGTTACTATAAAAGTGGTATTAATGACTTCTAGATGCCTAATATGAAATTGGAACATGTTCATTATTGGCGTAATATACATGTGAGAATCTTGGGCACTACAATTAAATAGATGTCTGAAGCTATAATGCGAATACCAAGATTATCAAAAGTAAAAATACAGGTCGTTATGAACATTAAAAAAAAAAGTCTGAAGCAAACAATAAATATATATTAAAGAAAAAGAATAAAAAAATGACAAATTATATCCAGAATGATCTAGATAATGCTATAGAAATTTCTATGGCAAAAAAATATCCAAAAGAATAGAACCTATTTCATATATGAACAACCAAAAAACTTGAATAAATAATAATCCAAAAAAGGACAAAAATCACACACAAAAAAATTATCAGAAAAATACCAGACAAAGAAAGAGGAGCGCCGCGTAGCACAATAGATCTTATATCCAACCAGCCAACGAACAAAAAATTAAAAAATGGGGAGTTAAAATATATAAATAAAAAAATCCAAACCGAAATGAAATAATACAAAGAAGAGCCATCAGAGAAAGTGCAAAAGAAAATAGACTGAACCATGAGAAACAAAAAAAAAAAAAAAATCAAAGATAGAGAGACACAAAGGAATGATCTACAAATAAAGAAGAAGAAAACCCTATAATACAAATAAAAGAGAGAGAACATAGTATTGAAAAGACAACGAGCCGAAACAAATAATGAAACCCTGATCTGCGGACTAACCAAGGAGAACAAAAATGACGAAAGATCCAAACCCAACCACTCAACCGAAGCCTACGTAGAAGGCTATATCAGTCAAATCACAAATAATAAAAATAAAAAGACCAAAATGATCACACCCCATACTAGTCACGAAAAGGATTTTAGGTATAAAAATGTAATCAAACATGTAGAACACATAATCAGTTCATATCCACGCCTAACCCATACGAAATGACCAAAAATCTTTCCAAACAACCAATCTCCTCAACCCTGTAAAGGTTAAAACTATTAATTTACACCATAACAAAATTAAGAAAAAAAATACATTTCTGATTCTCACCAAATGACTAAAAAAACCCGTCCAAAATTAAAAAACAAAACAAAAACCAAAGTTGTTATTTTTTGTATAGTAAAACTCTTGTACAACTTTAATTATATATAATAATATCTTTTATGCCCCGAATTAAGATTTAACTCTACCCCTGAACATAAACATAGGTTGTAGCTCCTATTTGCTGAAACGTCATTAACGACATGCTCAAATACATAGCGACATTACCAAAAAAAATAAACAAAAATAGATAGCGACAATATAGTCTGACGTGCAAAGTTTATAAAATGTAATTTACGCCCAAGTTGCATATGCACTGAACATTGCTTGTACCGTTTTCAATTGTTCATAGAAATAATCAAATACCCAGGCAGCCCGACATACATCGGCATCGCACTCCGTCACAATAAAATAATATCAATAATATTTATTGTTAAATAAATTATTGTTGTTATTGAATTTTCTGAAAAAGACAAAAATGTCGATGTCTGGATATAATTTTTATTGATATTATCGATCAAAATTGATGTGAAAAATATTTCAAAAATTATTTTAAAACGTTTCTTTCAAAAGAAAAAAAATATTTTAAAACGTTAATTTTCTGGAAAAAGTTGAAAGGCACGTTTGGTTCGGGTATTTAAATTGGTACATTTGAATGAAAATAATAGAATGAGTTATAATTAGAATGATAGACATTTAAATAATAAATGAATTAATATTGGGGACAATTTATTAGAATAATATATTGAAACTGTGAAAATATAATGGATGTTTGACTGAGATGCTAAATGGTCAATTCGAATCGAAAAAAAAGCTGAATGTGCGTTTGAAATGCTAAAACTTTCATTTGTATATTAAAGCATCTTTTACACATTTTATTTGTATTATATTTGATGATTCATCAATTAATGGATTCCAATTGTCAATTTTTGTTTTATTAGTGGTATTTTTTTTTTCTTTTGCTCACATTTTATTAGTGATTAATTAGTTTTATTGGTAGGACTAGGATCTAATAAGCGTGTATCTTTATTTTTTTGTTTGTTTTGGAATACTCCTATATCCCGTTAGCTTTTACAAATATTCTTCGAATATTGACCCTACTCATTTATTATAATAAAAACCAGAGGATAGTAGAGACAAGAGAGAAGTTTTTATAAACTGAAATAAACCTCTATTTTTTTAAAAAAGAAATAACAATATAAAAGGATGAGTTAAGTTATAAAATTGATTTTTAGAACCATGTTTTCTATTTTTTATAATGTTTTTTTTTTCAAAGAAATATTTTTTCATCAGCAAAAAAATTGAAATATTTTTCAATACTTTAATGTAACATTTTCCAACTCATGATGAAAGTTCATAATTTAATATTTTCCAATATTTTTTTCCTCTTTGATTGCTCTAAAAAGATTGATGTTATGAATCAAATGGAAGAAGAGAAATGGAAGAGAAGTATAGAAGCGGACAAGAAGAGAAGTGAAGAGGACGAGTCTTTTAGGGTGCAAAGGGGGGTTGAACCTTTTTTTTGGGCTTCCGTTGAGATGACCCAAAATACTATGGGTCTTCCATTCTAAACTCTACACAAAATATACCATTCAAATAGTGAAAAAATAAAATGGACTATTGGAATTAAATTGCAAAATGGTTAAAATAAATGCCCATTCAAATGAGTTTGGAATTAGAATGATGATAAATTATTCAACCAAATAGGCCCTAAAAAATGCTAAATTAATTGATGTTGCATCGTTAATGCTAATTTTATATTTGAGAAAATTTATTACATGATAATTAAACTAATAAATGGATTTAGTGTACAAACCCATTGAGTTTGAACTTTTAGGAGTGGCAGTGTGCTATTCTTTGCTCTATACATAATAGTTTTAGAGCTATTAGGATTTTGCAGTTTCCAACACTATTGGATTTCATTTTAAGAACTTGTTTTAGGGTTTCCCTAATTTTTGGGATTAATCCTAAGACATGGATTAATACTAATTAAGCACAAAAATTATTGACCTAAACTACACGTCACTCAAGCCCAAACTACACGCCATTTTGAAGGGGCCCTCTACGTGTACAAGCTGCCCCACGCTTCTAGAAACTTCCAGAAGTGTCTAACTTAGAGACTAAGATTTCTATCCTCTTGTACATTAAGCAAACTTAGCCAATAAGATTTTGACATTACTTAGGGCCTAAGACATCTTGTCTTACAAGGCAATTTTTGCCTATAAATAGAAGGGTACTCCCTTCATTTTAGAAGAACAATCTTTCCACCTCATTAATACAAACTCTCATTTTCTCTCTTTAATTCTTCTCTCAACCGTTCTCTCTCTCTCTCTTGCTCTCTTTCCCTCTCGTGTTCTTCATCTTCACCCAAAGCTTAAAAGCTTCATTTTTCTTTATCAACGGTACCACCATCAATTTCTGACTTGTGTAATTTAGTGATCTTTGGGTACCGAGCTACTCTCCACAATCTCGTGCTTGACCTGTAGCACAAGTTTGAGGTTTCGTGCTCTCTATATTTATATATATATATATATTCTGTCTTGTATCTCTATCTTGGCGGGTAATTCGTATTGCTGCTCTAAGTATAATCAATTACTATGCTTCTCCTTCCCCGTAAAGTAATCTGTATTACTGCTTTAAGTGCAATCGGTTACTTTGCTCTCTTTTTAATTATTGTGCGCATTAATTTAGTGATCTGTGTTGTTTTCCCTCGCAACCGGTCACACCGCTTCATTTAAATTTCAGCACTTTAATTTCAGTTATTTACTATTATTTACGATGATATAGCTGGACTTACCGCCTCGTAATTCTAACCCCTCTAACTAACTAAAACTGACATATGGACGGTATCGCCTTTGTCAGTTTTTTTAACTATTTATTTTTCTGTATTTTATTTCTGCTGCTAATTTCTAGCTGACACTATGGTCGGTTTATTCGCCTCCGTCAACTAGATTCTTTTATTATTATCGCATTATTATATTATTATAGATCCGTAAGCTAGTTATCCTTGCAACCACCTACGTACAGGAATGCCGTGGGAAGTGTCGTTCCTTATTGCGACTGCCTATCGGGACTTCGATACGTAGTGTCAGCATTGTGATAACACTTACGTTATTATTACGCCAATATTATTATTATTATATAGTAAGTACGTTATCTCTACAACCACTAACGTGGCAAGGACGTTGTGGGAAGTGTCGTTTTACATATCGACCGTCCATCAGGACTTCGACACGTAGACAGTGTTGTGATAGCTCTTACACCTGTACACTCTTTGTAATCTAACCATAATCTCAATTATCTTCTACTTTGTTTTAATTAAGTACAAGTCTCATTAATTAATCCAGAGCACAACTCCGACCCCGAACATTAAAAGGCGACTCCGCTGGGGACTAGCCAAAGGGAAACTAACGTTTCTTCGGGATTCTCAAAAGATCCGCAAGTGCATCTTATCCATTTCACCCAGCAGTGTACCATTACTCTGCTCATTTTATTTTCAACACCTGACGGTTTACCGTTACTCTGTTCGGTATACCGTTACTCTGTCTGTTTTATTTTCGACACTTGACGGTGTGCCGTTACTCTGTCCGGTATACCGTTACTCTGCCCGGTTCATTTTTCGATACTTGGCGGTGTGCCGTTACTCTATCTGGTGTACCGTTATTCTGTCTATCTCATTTCTTTTGCTCCATAATTCTGCCATCCTCTTGAAACTCCATCAAATTTCTTTTAATTTTTCATCCCGAAATTCTGTCAAATTTCTGTCCCCTTCTTTTCAGAAATTTCCTCTAAAAAAAAAAAATCTCTCATTTCTTTCTTTTCTTCCTTTCCTCAAAATGGTAGACGAGCAAAATTCAGTAATCGATGTCGAAGCTCAATCTCTCCTTGCTAAACTAGCAACCTCACTAGATAGCATGAGACAAACTCAAGCAGATATGCAATTGTCTCACGCTGAAATTTTCCAGAGAATTACCAATATCGAAAAATCTCATGGATCCAGCTGTCAACGATCCAGCTAATGAAGAATCATCAAAAGGAGAAGAGATCAACATAATGACGGAAAATCTTATGAAGTCTCGAGCTTTCAAAAATCTATTCGACACTTTAGAATTTAGAGATGAAACTCGTAAAGAAGCTACACAAGCAATTTTCAGGATATCTCAACGGTTTGGTCCACAATGTTGCTCCGTTAACCATGCTGTTGGGAAAATTGCCAAAAGAGATGAAGATACAGTCACATTTTCTAAGAAAGATTGCCAGGCTATGAACTTCAATTATAACAAGCCACTCTACGTGGAAGCTAAAGTAAATGGCACTCCCTTCAAACGAGCTTTGGTAGAAAATGGCTCATCAGTTAATCTCATGTCTTGGCAAGTTTTCAAAGCAGCCGGAATTCCAGAAAGCAAATTGATCGTGCAAACTACATCACTTGTCACTTTTGCATCAAGTTCTCATACTACAAAAGGGCATGTTAATGTGGATTTACAAGTTGGACCAATCCGAGCACCAACTAAATTCTTTGTGATTGATATGGATATGTCCTATCATTTGCTGCTTGGAAGGCCATGGATTCACCACAATCAAGTGGTACCTTCTACGTTGCATCAGTGTCTGAAAACGAAAAGAGGCAAAAGAGAAATCCTAGTGCCCGCAACAAAGGCTCCGTTTGCTCAACAAGAAGTTTTTTGGGCAGAAGCTACATTCTTTGATGATTTTGATGGGCCAAACGAGACAAAGCCACAAGGAATATCGTTGCATGCAACTATCAATGTAGTTGGGTCATCCTCAAACAACATGATGGAGATTGATTCAATAGACTTAAAAGAATCTTCTCTTCAGCGAATTACTCTACCTGACGGGAGAATCGCTTATCAATTATGAAGTTGTAGCGAGGCCAGTAATGACCTCGCGAGCTTCAAAAAAGTTTATCTTACGCAGAATTCAGAACGAGTAGAAGCCATTCCACTCGCTCCAGAAAAATTACAAGACGAACCTAAGAATCCTCAAGAAGGGCTTAAGAAAATAAATTTGGCAGAAGATGGAGAAGAAAAGTCAACGTTTATTTCTACCAAATTAGAGCCAGATTTTGAAGCAGCTCTAATAAAATTATTGAAAGAATATCACGACGTTTTTGCATGGACCTACAAAGATATGCCAGGATTAAGCAGAAAATTAATTACACACAAGCTTACTGTAAATCCTACTTTCAAGCAAGTTAAGCAGACCGTGAAGAATTTCAGCAATCAAATTCAGCTGCAAATCAAAAAAGAGATAGAAAAATTGTTAGAAGCTGGATTCATAAAACCATGCATACATGCGACATGGT
>JXTC01000682.1:89155-100031 GCA_002914845.1 Trema orientale
CAAACTCTCATTTTCTCTCTTTAATTCTTCTCTCAACCGTTCTCTCTCTCTCTCTTGCTCTCTTTCCCTCTCGTGTTCTTCATCTTCACCCAAAGTTTAAAAGCTTCATTTTTCTTTATCAACGCCACCACTATCAATTTCTGACTTGTGTACTTTAGTGATCTTTGGGTACCGAGTTACTCTCCACAATCTCATACTTGACCTGTAGCACAAGTTCGAGGTTTCGTGCTCTCTATATTTATATATATATCTGTCTTGTATCTCTATCTTGGCGGGTAATTCATATTGCTGCTCTAAGTGCAATCAATTACTATGCTTCCCCTTCCCCGTAAAGTAATCTGTATTGCTGCTTTAAGTGCAATCGGTTACTTTGCTCCCCTTTTAAGTATTGTGCGCATTTATTTAGTGATCTGTGTTGTTTTCCCTTGCAACCGGTCACACCGCTTCATTTAAATTTCAGCACTTTAATTTCAGTTATTTACTATTATTTACGATGATATGGCTGGACTTACCGTCTCGTAATTCTAACCCCTCTAACTAACTAAAACTGGCATATGGACGGTATCACCTTCGTCAGTTTTTTTAATTATTTATTTTTCTGTATTTTATTTCTGCTGCTAATTTCTAGTTGACACTATGGTCGGTTTATTTGCCTCCGTCAACTAGATTCCTTTATTATTATTGCATTATTATATTATTGTAGATCCGTAAGCTAGTTATCCTTGCAACTACCTACGTACAGGGACGCCGTGGGAAGTGTCGTTCCTTATTGCGACCGCCTATCGGGACTTCGATACGTAGTGTCAGCGTTGTGATAACACTTACGTTATTATTACGCCAATATTATTATTATTATATAATAAGTACGTTATCTCTGCAACCACCAACGTGGCAAGGACACTGTGGGAAGTGTCGTTTTACATATCGATCGCCCATCAGGACTTCGACACGTAGACAGTGTTGTGATAGCTCTTACACCTGTACACTCTTTGTAATCTAACCATAATCCCAATTATCTTCTACTTTATTTTAATTAAGTACAGGTCCCATTAATTAATCCAGAGCACAACTCCGACCTCGAACAGAACTTTATTCTAGAAAAGAGCTTTGTGAAAAAAGATTTCAAACATTTTGAAATGTCACTCATATTATCAGTAGATCTACATATGGTGACATAGCCTCATTTCATGACGTATATTTTATGGATACTACGAAAAATCATCCCTCTCTCCGATATTCATATCGTCATTTATAAAAAGGAAAAATTGGTCATGAAACTTGTGTTCCACTACAATGATGAAAGTTCAATAAACAGGAAACTTTGAGTTTTCTATCACAAATATTTGATTAACAATCGTTCAGCTTAAATTCTATAACCACGAATCAAATAATGGGAAAACTGTCAAGTGGAATACTCTTGAAACATATAAACATGAAGTATGGACCAATGCACCTGCCTAAATGAGATTCTAGTGCAAGCACCAATCTGCCAAGAACATTTCGTTTTCTTTGAGATTATTTCTAATGAATTCCTCAGGAAACTCCAGCCAAAAAAAAAAAAAAAAAGGAAAAGCAGGAACAAACTATGACATAACACCACTAAAAGAAAAATAAGTACAATTAACAAAAAATAAAACGGCAAAACGAACTCGGTAAAGCTCTGACAAGAAACAGCAAAAGCACGAACAATACGCCATTACACTAGTGGGACTGCTAACTTGAACAGAAAAACTAGCCAACTTGACAGCAATCAGATTTGCTTCTCTGAAAACGTACGGAAGAACATCTTATTTGCATCCTGAAAGCCGTTGCTGGAATACACCAACCAAACACTCCTGCATAGAGTTGAGGAAACATTAACAAAGAACTATTAAGAAAATATAACATTAACCAAGCCAAAGGGAATAGTGAAAGCACCTTTGAAGAAATCTCTGCAGTTTCAAGAAACTCCATCGCCAACTAATGAATGATGAGAAACACATTAAGGTAGCAAAGTTTATTTTTATTTTGAATGTGCTGCATCTTTACCACGGTTGCTGACATCCCATTTCACAGAATTCTTCTCAGGCGCATAAGACGATCAGGCAAGACCACATTCAGTTTTGGACACTTTACCAAATAAAGCTGTTCAAGGCAAGGAAAAGCTTCATCTTCCTCATTTGCGCCAATAAGTGTCCAATTCCGCCACTTCAGCATATTCTCAAAATATAATATCTTTAATGACTTAAATGGGTCGATCACTTGACCATCTCCATAAAACTCAGCTCCTATTATTTCCAACTTTTCAAATCCCCTGATCTCAAGTGATCTGAGAGACGGTAGCTGCCCAAGTGGTGGCAAAAAGAAACAATGTTTACAATCAATTAGACTCACTTTTACCATTTGAGAAAAAGAACCATTTCCTACCCAACTTGGAAATCCTTCACCATTGTACAAATTGACGGAGAGTTCCTTCAAGTTTGTGTGAGGCTGGAGCTTCCCTAAAATAACACTTTCATCAGGTGAATCAGGATTACACCAGTTCCACTTCAACAATAGCTTCCTGAGGTACTTTTTTTCCTTCAAGTTGTCCTCTGAAACATCTTCATCATCCACAAAATTTTCCAGCCCTGAAATTGTTAGATCTCCTTGTAGATGTTGAAGCTCTCCCAACTCTTTAATGGTAGAGCCAGTGCCCTTTCCCAATACAAAATTAGTTAACAACTGCAAATTAACTTTCATCTTGCACATCTCTGGTGGCATCCCTTCTAGATTTGTTTTTGCAATATTGAGATGGCGCAAACTAGTTAGACTTCCTAATTTTGTTGGCAAGTGAGTGAGATTCTCACATTTTTCTAACAGTAATGTTTGTAAATTGTATAGATCACAAACTGAATTCGGTAACTCTTTAACTCCACTAGAAGATAAATTTATGTACATTAGATGCTTCAAATTTCCGATTGAATCAGGCAAGCCAGTAAGATCTGAACAATTTGCCAATAATAGTGTTTGCAAATTGCATAAAGAACCGATTGCATTAGGAAGCTTTTCAACTTTAGCAAAAGATAAGTCAAAGTACCTTAAATGCTTCAAATTCCCAATCGTATTAGGAAGCTTAACAATTGGGTAACTTGGTAAAGCGATTACCCTTAGTCGTTGTGCTGTTGGTATTTCCGGCAAGCACAAATTCTTCCTCGACTCATCACGATCTATCTTGGTCTTTTTCAGTGAAAGGAATACTCGCAAACAATTATTCTTTGTTTGGACTGATCGTTCAAACTTGTTAATTCCCTCATACGCATAAATATTCTCATTCATAAACGACAAATGTCGAGTCTTGCAACTTAAAAGGAAGTTTGAGTCTTTATCGTCCAGCCTCTGACAAGATCCTCTTGATATAAATGTAGCCAAATCGTGAACGAGATCGTGCATGATGACAAATGATTGATTGGGAGTACTTGAATGTTGAAACAACGATCTTGATATCAAAGCATGAATGTACTCTTCTCCAATGTCTTCTAATCTCCTTCCCTTTTCGGACTGCAGAAGATCATCTGCCATCCACAACAATGTCAACTTGTCCTTCTCCATTTTGTAATTTTTGGGGAATATGGAGCAATAAGAAAAACACCGCTTTAAATATGGAGGCAAATGATAATAACTCAACCATAAAGCAGGAAGAATATTACGCTCTTTTGGTGACAACTCCCATATTTCACTATTTAGTATCTTCTCCCATCTTTTGGTATTCAACTCCGAGCGTAGGAGACCACCAAGGGATTTAATGGCCAAAGGGAGACCTTTGCACTTTTCAACAATTTGTTGTCCCATTTCTTTCAAATCTGGATATGCCCCCCAATCTACATTGTCGAGGGCATGTTTTGAAAATAACAACCAAGAGTCTTGTTCGGATATTGGTTTGAGCGGATGTATTAACCCATTGCTCATCATTGATGCAATGTTTTCATTCCGCGTAGTCACAATGACCTTACTTCCAGGAGCAGCAGACTCAAAAGGAGTTTTTAAGGCATTCCACAATACGTAATCTTCATTCCAAACATCATCAAGGACGAAGAAAAGCTTTTTCCCTCTCAAAATAATCTCAAGTTGAACTTGAAGCTGATACAAGTCCTTTATATGACATTCTTGGTAAGTGACTGCCTCAAAAATTGCTTTTGTCACTGTGAACACGTCAAATTCACCGGATACACTAATCCAGGCGGGGAAGTGAAATTCTTTTTTCAGTTTGTCGTAGATGATCTGAGCAAGGGTGGTCTTGCCAATCCCACCCATTCCCACGATAGAAATTACCGAAATCTTTTTACCGCAAACATCACCCGATTTTAGTGCATCAAGAATGACCTCCTTATCATCATCCCTCCCATAAACACTAGATCTATCTTCTAAAGGAGATGGAAGTGATCCTCGGGAATGTCTAGCTTGAATACCTTCCTTTAGACCAAGGTTTTCTTTCTGCCTTACCATAAAATCTAATCTATGAATCATCTTCTCCAGCTTACGTTTTGTTCCTTGGAAAAAATGAGGTAAGGAAACTGAGATGAATTCCGGAGTCTTACTTGTTTTGCTTTCCAAAGCTCGAGTATTGATCTCATCAACTAGGTCCTCCGCATCACGAATTGCTTCCTCAAGCTCAACAAGCCACTCTCCAACAACAGCGTCTGTGAGTTGCTTCTCTTCGGCATCGTTGACCAATGCACTGACCGACAACAACACAATCCTCAACTTCTGGGACAGCTCATAAACAGATTCGTTACCCTGAATGAAGTGAATGAAGTCCTGCGAACTTAATCGATCAAACAAGACCTGAAGAAAAGAAGCCAGAACAGATCCAGCAAATATCGTTTCCAGGATCGCCATAGATCTTTTCAACCTTGTAAACGAAGTGAAAGAACTTTCTATGCCAAACAGGCCTGCACAAGAAAAAAAGTTGAAGATCTAATTGCAGATGTGAAAATACATAAGATTCTTTTCGGATCGCTAGCTACGGGTGCTCATACCTTTTCTTTTTGAAAATATTCTGAAGTAGTGATTGTTTTATTTTAATTTTATTAATTGAAAAACTCGAAATAAAGACAACTTTCTTTTTCTTTTTCTTTTTTTGCGAAAGGAAAAATAAAGACAACTTTCAAATGCTGTACGTGTTGGTGGTTGTAGCCGGCCCGTTGGGTCAAAAGTGACCTTTAATAAGAGAAAATTAGACATTATACGGTAATTTAGAAAAAAATTTAAAAAATACGATAGTTTACGTTTTTCTTAATGTGGGGTACGGTTTTTATTAGATAAATATTATTTTTTAAAAATTATTTAGAAAAATATTATTTTTTAAAATAGTAACTAATTTCTGGTAATCCGTTTCCAGAAACCGGTAACCTGTAACTAAAGGTATTTATAACGGGTATATAACTGGTAACGAGTAACCAGTAACAAGTTTCTAGAAACCGGTATCTAGTAACTATTTTAAAAAATAATATTTTTCTAAATATTTTTTAAAAAGTGATATTTTTCTAATAAAATCCGTACGAAAATTAAAAAAAAAAGCATGAGTTCCGTATTTTTATAATTCTTTTAGTTTTTTATATGTAAAAGTGATAGAAACCCCTTTAATAATAGGAAAAGGACATGGACTACTGCCTTTCAGAAAATATGGACAAAAATACGGTGCTCATAATACCAATATTTTTCATACGATCTTTTTTCTGAAAAATATCAGATTTCAAAATCAAGGCTCAAGACTTGACTCATCTCAGACAAAACCAATCCATCTTGGCAGCGACGAAGACTCAGTCCACTTTGCTACTGATTGGTTTCTTGACGAGACCATGAAGGAAGCTCGGCGAGAAGATCCTCCAAAGAACTGACTCCCTTTGGACTCGTCTTTATTTCTGTGTGGACCTCTCCAGCCAGTTTCATTACTTTGCCAACACCATCGCTACTGTCAATCCCTACCATATTTGCCAAATGCGATTTAACTACAAGGTACTTCACTATACCTTCGTTTTGGAGCCCTGTTGTTTTGATTATTAAATTCTGGTTTTGGGGTTTGGGAATATACGATTTTTTTTTTTTGGTCAATTTATTTGGGTTTTGTTCTATTTCTAGTTTGAGATTATGTACACCGTAGATTAAAAGAATTGCTTTTCAGAGTTAATCGACGAGATCTACGCAGGAGAATTGATTTTTGAAAATCAGATCAATTAATTTTCGAAATACGAAAAGTCTTGATTTGAAACGGTGGCTGACGTCACCATCATCATTACGCTTACTCGAAAAGCGGAAGGGTTTTCTCGAGTTTCACCAGTTTCCTGAAGAAAGTGACACGTGGTTGCGTCTGTCAGGAAGATGTACACAGGAATCTGAAAAGACGTGATTTGAGATTGTCTCTTTGAGGGTTTCAAGATGATCTCATAACGTCACACTCTTGAGCTCGCACTTGTCAGAGTAAGAAGCTCCATTTAGCACTAAAGGACTAATGGAGATGGGGGCAATTGTTGTACGATCTTAAAATCTATAAAGTAGTCAACGTTAGAAAATGAGAGTCAATGATTGAGGAGAATGCGCTGTTCTTCACTATTTTCTGAAGAATTACAAGAGTTTCTCTAAATCTCAAGGTGAGAACAAAGAGAGAATTACAGAGAATGTATAGTGAAGTAATTATGAGATAATTGTATAGTAAAAAACTATGAGACCGAGCCCCTTTTATATAGGTGAGAGTGACTCAATGTTTCCCAATTGTGAAAACAGGAAAGTACATAATCAGAAAATATAATTTCGGGTAACAACACAATTGGGTAATAACCTAAATGGAGTAATTAAGTACTTAATCTATACCCAGAAACTTGTTTTCCTCTCTTCGCAGGTTACCCATTTGAAGAAACTTGATACAGTTTCCTTTTCCGCTGGTCATATATTATCGATACGAAGCAGGTCGCACCATTGGTTGTTTCCAATATTCGACCTATTTAGCAAAAAAGAAAAGAACAACATGCACCTGTTTTAGTTAATAGAATGACTCATGAGGTTGACAATGATCATAGATCTAGTAACTGAAAACTGTTCATTTTAAATTTAATTAAAAATAAGTGAATAATTAGGTTGAGAATTTGTCTTATTGCTATATATATATGTGTGTATATATATATATAAAATCGGTCCTATAGCTAGTTAATAAACTTATACATATCTATATTAATTCCATTTGTTTGGAAACTTATGTATGAATAACTAAGAATTTACTTCCACCTTTAGCTTTTTCTTTGAAGGTAGGTAATGTTGGCCAAACACTGATCAAAGGTAAAACACTGCTACTTTCCAAGGATTTCTCCCTTCACCAAATTTGTAGAGATATTCGTATTCTTGTTACTAATTTTACATATAATACAAGTATTATGCATATATGATGTGTATATAGTTGAATTACGTACTTTTATGAGTTTTGGATATTTATACCTATTTTTTAAAAAATATTACTAAATTTACGACTTTTCAAAAATAATAAAAATTCTGTACAATCTTTTTAGGGCATTTTTCTAAATATTCTGGGAGCTAAAAAATACGGTGGCATTTTAGTAAATAATCCATCTTTTTTTTAATAGGAAACTACAAAGATTTCCTGGAAACCAATTTAGTTCCTATTAGCAGAATATCATGTACGTAAGTAAGTCGCATGAAACTACAAAAGTTTCCTGAAAACCAATTTAGTTTCCTTCAGCGGAATATCCTATACGTAAATAAATCACAGGAAACTACGAACATTTCCTGAAAACTATTGTTGTTTCTTTTTTGCAGAATTCCCTATAGCTAAATAAATCATAGGAAACTACGAAAGTTTCTTAGACATCATCGTGATTTCTTTTTTTTGCAAAATGACATGTAGCTAAGTAAATCACAGAAAACCACGATGGTTTTCTGGAAATCATTGTGGTTTCCTTTAGCAGAATTTCCTGTAGCTAAGTAAATCATAAGAAACGAAGAAGGTTTCTTGGAAACTATTGTGGTTTCCTATTAGTGGACTAGAGGTCGGCAATTCCTTTCTCTTTCTTGTTCCTTTATTTCTGTTTCCCTTAATATCACGATACCCATATAAACACAAAATGTATAAATGATAAATTGCTTTAAAAAACTTGAACTATCATTATCTCCGAACTTTTTTTTTTTTTGAACTGAACGGACTATGAACTATCAATTTAGTCGTTCACTGAACTGATAGAAATGATAATGTATAGATTATGAACCTAGAATGACGAATTTGACTTTTCTGATTTAATATTGATGATTCATTCTTAAAAATAGACAAGACCCATAGGTAAATCTATGATTTTTCTGATTTCTGGGTTTGTAGATAAAAACCATAGAACTGTAGTTTTAGGATTGAATTTTAGTCGAACAATAGACAAAAATCTAATAGATCAAATGACGAATTGCCTTAGATGAATAGATTGACGAACCCATAAATCGATTAGAAGAACTTGATCAGATTGTAGATAGATGAATAGATGGCTATCGGTGCAATTTTCTAGGGTTTGTAGCCCCAAATTGCTCGCACATAGCGAGTATACCTGCAACAATAGACAAACCAGTACGCCTATTTTTAGGTCGCACTTAGGTTAGTTTTATAAATACAAATTATAAATATACCTATAGACCAATGCTCGCATAGGATTAAATCTGTCCCATGTATCTTTTTCAGATGTCTAGTAGCGAAGAACTTAGGGAGGGGAATACGTTCTTAGGGGAGTCGTCATTCTCCGATGCGAGCATTAGTTTGATAGATCTCGACGATTACTTAGAGCAGCTGCCCGAGAAAGAAATAATCAGGACTAGGCAGAGCAGTCCTCGCATTGGTGATCTTCCTCAAGACCAACGGCCTCAGCATGTCAGGAACACACCAGCATTCTCCATGGGCTATAATTACGTGCAGGGTGACTGGTCGTACACAGACATAAAGATGAGCTGTACCACGAACTAGCTCGAGAAGATTATACGTGACTACAAAATTGACGTGCCTCTTCGCCTTCCTACAGAATTTAATCGACTACACACACCTCTTCCAGGAACTGCCTTATTTTCAGACGCAGATCTAAGATGCGGCATCCACCTTCCTCTCCACCCATATATTAAATCAATAGTCGACTACTATGGTATAGTCCTTTTCTAATTAACTCTATATACCTATAGATATATAGTAAGCTTGTACATACAATACTACAAACTAGGCCCCTACACCAGATTAGTTCGCTTGGTTTTACCAAGTGAAATCGAACCTCTCTGATTTCGGGTTCTTCTATGCTAGCAAATGGTTGAATCAGGCAATAAAAATCATTCACGGGGTCCGTAATAATATGAAAAAATGTAAAAATCTATTTTTCCATTTTGATTACGAAGATAACTGCTTCTTTCAAAATCTTGGTAGGTAACTTCTAGTTGTAACTCGCTCTTTCAATGCATATATTCTCTTAGCTGACTGCATGTTAATATCTTCGCAGTAAACAAAGAACACCTAGGACTCAACAAAGAACAACTCGCAAGGGTGTATAAAATAAACGAGCTCGCAATCAAAGAATTCAACTGGAAAAAACTTAGGACAACCAAGAACTTGGTCGCTTGTGGGTTGTTTCCGATGGGAGCTTTTCTTCCTGCAGCTGCCAATCGTCTATCCAAGCCTTCGAGCTCAAAGAAATGAAAGGTACCTTCGACTTCAGGGACCTCTAGCTCGAAGAGGCAAAAAAGCGAAATTTCTTCTTGAAGAAACGGACGGTTTCACAACCTACTACCTCTCAACAACCACAGCCAACTTCAACACCTCTAGAAACTGAAGGTAAAATAAATTTCTTCCATACGTATTATAACATCTAACTCCTCGCATACTAACCATAATACCGTTATGTAGATATGACAATCGGTAGCGGATTGCAAGCTCCTCTTTTGACACTGGGCTCAAGATCCAAATAAAAGACACCGGAAGGCACGCCTCCCTCCTCGAAGAAAGGGAAAGAGAAGGTCGATACTTCTAAAAAATGAAAATTTGCCTTCGAGGACGTCCCTCAAAGCTCATCTCCTCCTCAACCTACCGAAGCTACAAGCCAGCTTGAGCCCTCAAATAAGGAACCAGCTTGTTCCTCCGGGGGACCAAGCCAGGCAGATAAGGACAAAGAATTTCTTGCACTCCTTCGTCAATTGCCAGAAAAGGCAGGCCTGAGCGCGACTTTCATCGATCACTTCACCTCCGAAGAAGGTTGGGAGAGGATGAAATTGTGACATCCAGCTCCTCACATAATTAAGAGAACTAATAATAAACATGTTCTAATTGCATACTAGACATCTAGAAGTCATTAATACTAGTTTCATAAAAACATGCCCATTTCTTATATTATGTGCATTTACATATATGTTATTATACTAATGATTGTCAAAGTGTCTCAATACAGTGTAAAGGCTCAATACCCTCAGAGAGAGAGCTTGGTGTATGAAAAGAACGAAGAATATATTCATGAATAGCAATACTATATGCACATACATTAAGATCATGTTGGTTGACAACTAGGTCAAATAGTAGTTTTTCGGTAAAATACAATTTTCACGCACTTCGGGGCCGAATTCATTGTGTGTTTAACACGTAAAATAGGCTTAATTTAATGTTTAGGACTCATTTATAGCATTTTATTGGTCGGCCCCAGGTAAGCACGAGGTGGCAGTCACGGTACTAAATTGGTGTTTAGTTACACTAAGCTAGCTTAGATTCAGCTTAATCGCGTAGTGTCAATTTTTGTGCATTCTATTAATTGGTCATTGATACTATGTTTGCATTCTTAATTGGAGTCTAATTGACTTATTTTTATGTTTAATGATTGGTTATGGGGCTAGGTTCCACCAAATTATA
>JXTC01000682.1:102843-115322 GCA_002914845.1 Trema orientale
TTTAATAAATAGATATACATATATATATATACATATAAAGGAAACCTAGCAGAAAAAATATAGTACGTAGTATTTTCTACAGAGCCTCCATAAACTAGAGAGAAAAAGAAGAGTGTCTTCCTATTCTCTGTAGAACAAAAACTCTTGCAATCTCATGTGTTGAGAAAATTGCAAGTGCCTAAAGTGTGAGTTTAAGAAATTGTACGCAACGCCCACACGTTCATCCAGTTGTGCTTGAGGCTTAGATTGGAAGATCGTGGTTTAGAAGACAATAAAGCTAGGATCCGCTGATAGGCTACAAGAGGTATTAGATCTATTCTCTTTGTGTGTTCCTATTTGCTATAAATTAATACTATGCACTCATATAGTCAATTATTTTGAGAAAATTTTTGAATATTCCTGCGCCAATCTTCCCCTGCGAAAATCGTTTTTAAATCTAACATAAGATTAGTAATGAGCCCCACTGTAGTGAGAGCCGGCCGGAGGAGAGCCCATGGGATATTATCAATTCAGAAAGTCCTGCAGGCGTAGTGCCGAACCGGACAGTGTACACAAGACAGAGGGATAAAAAGGATAATATTATACCAATACACCTAAGCAAGCATGATCATGCATTCAATATATGTCTTCAAGCACCATTTCATCCATTGCTTTACAAACTGAGCTGTAGCTCATTATAGTCTTGTGTTGCAGGTAATGAGTGAGATGACAGCACGAGCTTATGAGCTAGAGTAGAGGCCCGACCTTGGTATTGTACATATGGATATTTTGACCACATGTGGGGGCCTAGTTTGTATATTTTAGGATGTTTACAGTCTCTCAATAGAGTTGTTGTTAGTTCATTACTTTTGGTACCTATTTACTACCTTTCGTTTTGTAATATATGCACATACTGATCTAAGCTATGTTTATAAATAAAGTTATCTATCCATAGAGTTTTAAAGAAAAGAAAAAGTTCAAATTTGCCCGTATTTTTAGAATAATTATAGGATTATTTTCCAAAAGTAACGCCTTGTAAATAGAAAGTTATAAATTTCCACTAGTAGTAGGTAGATAAGGAGGGCGTTACAAGTTGGTATCAGAGCGGAGGTTTAAATTATTTCTGTAGACCATCCATATGTACATGTCGAGGAAGGGAATCACTCGGCTCATAACTAAGTATTTTATGTGCATTAATTTATATTTGTTGCATACTTCATGTTTATTATTGGCTAACCTTTACTAGGATAAGGAGTATAGAACTGACTGCTACTCGAGGTCAAATATCTAGAGCTACTGAGGGCTCTACCCCTGAGACATACACAGGAGTTAGCAGAACTCCGTGAGATGGTATGTAGGCAGGCAGAACAAGTTGAGAGGCTGTTACAACATCAAGAGGAAAGACAGATTCCGCCTAACGCACATCCTCCACCACCACTACCTCCACCACAAGCCCCAGCTGCATTTCACCCTCTTGAACCATTATATGAACAGTTCAGAAAATAACACCCTCCAGTATTTGAAGGTACTACAGATCCACTTGATGTAGAGGAATGGAAATGTTCGCTAGAAACAATCTTTGATTTTATGCAACTTAATGAAAGGGAGAAAGTCTGTTGTGCTATTTACATGTTAAAGAAAGATACATGTATATGGTGGGATGTGATTAGACAGACTAAAGACACTACCCATATGACATAGACAGAATTTCAAGTGGTTTTCAACAAGAAATATTACAATACTACTGTGTTTGCCACAAAGGTGAATGAGTTTAGTAAGTTACAACAGGGCAACCTTTTAGTGGCTGAATATGCGAGAAAATTCGATCAGTTGGCAAGGTTCGCTTCAGACATGGTTCGTAATGATATCACTAGAGTCACTCGCTTTATGGAGGGACTTAAGCCAAAGCTTGCTAGAGATGTTGACATGGGACTTACAGGGCCAATTTCGTATGGACAGGCTGTGGAGAAAGCTCTACGAGCTGAACATCGAGAGGAGAAGATATTAAAAGCTAGAGCTTCTACCAGTTTTCCTCGTAGAGATTTTCAGCCCAATGTAGGTCGTTTCAATGACAATAAACGAAGAGGCCAATTTTTCCAAGGTAAGGCAAAATAGAACAAGAGGTTCAAGAGCGAGCAACAGAGTGGACAGCAAAGGAGAAAACAGTGGCCCCAATGTGAAAAATACGGTAAGAACCATCCTGGAGAGTGCAGAGCTCATACTACAGTTTGTTATAAATGTGGTAAGGAAGGTCATTTTAAAAGAGAGTGCCCATTGTGGAAGAATGAGCAGAAGAAAGAAGAACCTAGGAAGACTAATGCTAGGGTATTTACACTCACTCAGGCTGACACAAAGGCAGATCCTTCGATTGTTTCAGGTGAGATTCTTATCGCTAACATACCTACACATGCACTAATAGATTCTGGTGCCACACATTCATTTGCATCCATGACATATGTGAGGAGATTAGGTAGACTCCCTGATCAGTTACCAGAAGTATTCAGTACAGCATTACCATCAGGAGAAATATTATATTTAGATCAGTGGCTAAAAAGAGTTCCATTACAAATAGATGGTAGAGAGCTATTTGTGGATCTTGTGTTGTTAGAAATGCAGGAATATGAGGTAATACTAGGTATGGATTAGCTTTCCAAGTATAATGCTACTATTGACTGTGGAAAGAAAAGAGTGATATTCCAACCTTTTGAAGAGGATCAGTTCGTTTTCATCGGTACTCCACCAAAAACCAGTGTACCTATCATTTCTGCTTTGAAGGCGAAGAAATTGTTAGAAAATGGTTGTTTAGGGTATTTAGCCAACGTAATAGATGCTTCTATGGAACAGCAATTGAGACCCAAAGATGTACCGATAGTTAGGGATTTCCTAGAAGTGTTTCCGGAAGAATTACCAGAATTACCACCAGACAGGGAAATTGAGTTTGTTATTGAATTATTACCTGGTACTTCACCAATATCGAAGGCACCCTATAGAATGGCACCTGCAGAGTTGAAAGAATTGAAAATACAATTACAAGAACTCTTAGACAAAAAGTTCATTAGACCTAGCTATTCACTATGAGGTGCTCCAGTTTTGTTTGTCAAGAAGAAAGATGGTACCATGCGGATGTGTATTGATTACAGAGAATTAAATAAAGTGACAATCAAGAATAAGTACCCACTTCCTAGGATTGATGATCTGTTTGACCAATTACAGGGTTCAGCCGTATTTTCCAAAATTGACTTAAGATCAGGATACCACCAGTTGAGAATTAGAGAAGAAGATGTGCCAAAAACAGCCTTTTGGACTCGTTATGGTTATTATGAATTCTTGGTAATGCCATTTGGGTTGACTAATGCCCCAGCAGCCTTTATGGATATGATGAATAGAGTCTTTAAAGATTATCTAGACAAGTTTGTAATAGTGTTCATTGATGATATTCTAATTTATTCACAGTCCAAAAATGAACATGAGGAGCATTTGAGACTTACATTGCAGAGGTTGAAGGAGAAGCAGCTTTATGCGAAGTTTAAAAAGTGTGAATTCTGGCTTGAGAAAGTTACCTTTTTAGGTCATATAGTTTCTAATGAAGGTATTTCAGTGGATCCAGCAAAGATAGAAGCGATTAGTAAGTGGTCGAGACCAAATAATGCTTCTGAGATATGAAGTTTTCTAGGATTGGCAGGGTACTACAGGAGATTTGTGGAGGAATTTTCTAGGATAGCAATACCTCTCACACAACTCACTAGAAAGAGTCAAAAATTTGAGTGGACAAAGGCTTGTGAGAAAAGTTTTCAAGAGTTGAAACAAAGATTGATATCAGCCCCAATACTCAGTATTCCATATGGATCAAGAAACTTTGTAATTTATAGCGACGCCTCAAAGAAAAGATTGGGGTGTGTACTAATGCAGAATGATAAAGTAATAGCTTATGCCTCCAGACAATTGAAAGACTATGAGCAGAAATATCCTACTCATGACCTAGAGTTAGCAGCAGTGGTATTTGCTCTCAAGATTTAGAGACATTATCTGTATGGGAAACATTGTGAAATATACACTGACGATAAGAGCCTCAAGTACTTCTTCACACAGAAGGAATTAAACATGAGACAAAGACGATGGTTAGAACTGGTAAAGGATTATGATTGTGAGATTTTGTATCATCCAGGAAAGGCAAATGTCGTGGCAGATGCACTGAGTAGAAAATCGCATAGTAGTTTATCAGTTCTAAGGAAATTAGCAAAGCCACTTCAAGAAGATATATGTAGAGCATGGATTGAGATAATCACTGGCAAATCGGCAACAATGACATTACAGTCAACACTATTAGAAAGAATTAAACAGCGTTAACTTACAGATCCGTACTTAGTAAAACAGAAGGGTGAAGTGGAAGATGGAAAGACCACTAATTTTAGTATCTCAGTTAATGGGACTCTGAAGTTCAAAGACAGATTATGTGTTCCAAATGATGAAGGACTTAAGAACGAAATCCTTACAGAAGCTCACACTACGTCGTATTCGTTGCACCCAGGAACTACAAAGATGTATAATGATTTGAGAATGTATTATTGGTGGCCTGGAATGAAAAAGGACGTCGTAGAATTTGTAGCCAAGTATCTCACATGTTAACAGATTAAAGCTGAATACCAAAGACCCGCTGGTCTATTACAGCCACTGCAGATTCCGGAATGGAAATGGGAAGAAATTACTATGGATTTTGTAGTTGGATTACTGAAAACTTCGAAACAGCACGATGCCATTTGGGTTATAGTAGACAGATACACAAAGTCAGCATACTTCCTTCCTATACGCATGACCTACACTATGGATCAGTTTGCAGAACTGTATATTCAAGAAATTGTAAGACTACATGGTGTACCAGTTTCAATTATTTCAGATCGGGATCCGCGATTCACTTCAAAGTTTCGGGAGAGTTTGCAGAAGGCCATAGGAACCAGATTGAAGTTCAGTACAGCTTTTCACCCTCCAACAGATGGACAGACAGAAAGGACAATTCAGACTTCGGAAGATATGTTAAGAGCATGTGTTTTAGATTTCCAAGGATTGTGGAGTAAATACCTGCCATTGGTTGAGTTTGCCTATAATAACAGTTATCAAGCAATAATTGGTGTAGCTCCATATGAAATGTTATATGGCAGAAAGTGTCGATCTCCTATCCATTGGGATGAAATGGGAGAAAAGAAATATCTCGGCCCAGAGTTAGTCAAAGAAACCACAGAGGCAATAGAAAAGATAAGAAAAAGAATGCTTGCTACACAGAGTCGACAGAAGAAATATGTTGATCCAATGCGAAGAGATGTGGAATTCAATGTAGGAGATATGGTATTTTTAAAAGTAGCACCAATGAAAGGGGTGATGAGATTTGGAAAGAAAGGAAAGTTGAGTCCCAGATTTATTGGACCTTTTGAGATCCTTAAAAGGATTAGAAATGTAGCTTATAGACTTGCTTTACCCCCGTCATTATCAAGCGTGCACAATGTCTTCCACATCTCTTTATTGAGGAAGTACATTTCAGACCCCTCTCATCTATTGAGCTATGAGCCACTAGAACTGAATCGAGATTTGACATATGAGGAACAACCAGTACAGATACTTGACAGAAGAGAGAAAGAATTGAGAAACAAGAAAATTCCACTAGTTAAAGTCTTGTGGAGGAATTTCGCACTAGAAGAAGCGACTTGGGAGCGAGAGGATGAAATGAGAATCAAATATCCAGAATTATTTGGGTAAGCGAATTTCGAGGAGGACGGGATTGTGACATCTAGCTCCTCACATAATTAAGAGAGCCAATAATAAACATGTTCTAATTGCATACTAGACATCTAGAAGTCATTAATACTAGTTTCATAAAAACATGCACATTCCTTATATTATGTGTATTTACATACATGTTATTATACTAATGATTGTCAAAGTGTCCCAATGTAGTGTAAAGGCTCAATACCTTCAGAGAGAGAGCTTGGTATATGAAAAGAACGAAGAATATATTCATGAATAGCAATACTATATGCACATACATTAAGATAATGTTGGTTGACAACTGGGTCAAAAAGTAGTTTTCGGTAAAATACAATTTTCACGCACTTCGGGGCCGAATTCACTGTGTTTAACACGTCAAATAGGCTTAATTTAATGTTTAGGACTCATTTAGAGCATTTTATTAGTCGGCCCCAGGTAAGCACGAGGTGGCAGTCACGGTACTAAATTGGTGTTTAGTTACACTAAGCTAGCTTAGATTCAGCTTAATTGCGTAGTGTCAATTTTTGTGCATTCTATTAATTGGTCATTGATACTATGTTTGCATTATTAATTGGAGTCTAATTGACTTATTTTTATGTTTAATGATTGGTTATGGGGCTAGGTTCCACCAAATTAGAATAAGATTGGCCATATAGGATCATAGGTCAAAGTACGACTAGATTTCATTTTCTAAGCTAGGATTCACCAACTTTGGCTACACTTGGGTGCATAGGAGTGACCAACAATGTGGTGACTATGCTAAGGACTTTTAGAGCTGGACACATGGAAAGCAATGAGCAAAATACCCAAAATACCCCTAAGAAATTTAGTTATAACTTTTCTTAGTCATTAAGTATCACTTTTTGACCAAATTAGGTCATTCTCTTCTCCTTTCACTCCAACCACGACCTGAATATCTCCCATCCATTTTTAGACTTCTTTCAGATCCTCTTATCCATATCCAAGAGTTTCTAAGTGGTAGAAGTCGATTTGGAGCTCCAGAAAGCAAGCTAGACCAAAACTAGTCAAGGTAACTCTACTAAGTTCTCCTTTCTAGGTCTTGTCCTTTGATTTCAATTCTCTACTTGTTTCCACTTAAATAATAGTTTATTCAGATCCTCTTAAGTTCAAAAATCTATTTCTGCACCTTGGGAATAAGTTTGGTGAAGATAGAAGGCAAGAAGTCTAGTAAAGACTCAAACTAGTCAAGGTGAGGTTTAAGTAGGATTTTAAATTTGTAGTGAATTTCTTTTATTTCAGCTCTTAAATCAAAGCTATTATTTGATGAATGATGGTTCTAGGAACCCTTATATATTGCTGAAAACATAAAATTTAAGTGGAGAATTAAAGTTAGACCTAAAGCCCCAAAGTTTACTATTTATGGAGTTAGGTATTTTTATGTGTTGTAGATTAAGTTTTCTATGTTTGTGACCTGATTTCTTAAGCTTGGAGTGTCTATTTTATTGATCCTATTGTTTATTTCACTCATTTGGTGGCTGGTTGTGATGGCACACAAGGGTAAAAGTGGTTTAGACTTTGTCCAAATAGAAAAAATTCAAGTGCACTCATGTTGTACCGAAAGATCCTATTTGATGTGTATATGTGGGAATTGGATTGTTAATTGTTATTGCAGGTTTAAAACCATGATTTTAATCATGTGAAAATGTCCTAAAAATAGGGGAGGTTCTGTCCAAATATTTTTAAAATGAAATGGCAATATTTAGGAGCAAATGGACTAGTTTTACAAAATTATGTGCCATTTTGGATCATTTTGTGTTAACGAACTAGCATTCAAATTTTAATACTTTTGAACAGTTTTTCAATGCTAGTTATTGATTGTCAAGTGCCTTAGGTGATTTATATACTTCCGAGCCATTTTAAGATCAAGTTTCCTAATTTGGTGAAAGTTGTCATTTCGGTCATGTTCAAGTATTTTAATGCATTCTTTTTGTAAAATGTGCATCATGAGTAATAGTAATCTATAACAAATGATTAGCACACCCATCTCTTGAGGATATTGACTCTTTCCACTATCGATTCCTATTCAGGACACGAGATAAGTAAAGTACTCAAATGCAACACAAGAATTATGTGCTATGTGGGTATCTATTATGTTATTATGCTTTGTATTTTGTTTATGAGCATGAACATTGGCATTTCGGTTTCAATATACATGCTTGGCATTTCTAATGTGGCATTATCCAATACATCATGAGGCCATATATATTATATAGAGAAGTTTAAGATAGGTGATAGGTTCCCAAAATTCCATAGTATTATTGTGCAAAGCAAAGTTTATCACAGAAAGGTTAAGACCAGGTAACTTTCAGAAGGTTTTGTGTAAGTGTTACGGGAAAGCGGGATAAATATTTACAGTTTCAGAGTGGCAGCCCCAGGAGAGGGGCAAGTTTGACGGGATTAGTCAAAAAGTGTGCCACAGTATTCCTCCTCTAAGGTATATGATAGATTATACTACAGTCTCGGGCCACCTTATCTCTTGAGCTCGACGAGGTAACGATGGAATAAGGTTAGTAACGAGCCCCACTATAGTGAGAGCCAGCCGGAGGAGAGCCCATGGGATATTATCAGTTCAGAAAGCCCTGCAGGCGTAGTGTCGAACCGGACAGTGTACACAAGACAGGGGGATAAAAAGGATAATATTATACCAATACACCTAAGTAAGCATGATCATGCATTCAATATACGTCTTTAAGCACTATTTCATCCATTACATTACTTACTGAGCTGTAGCTCATTATAGTCTTGTGTTGCAGGTAATGAGTGAGATGACAGCACGAGCTTGTGAGCTAGAGTAGAGGCCCGACCTTGGTATTGTACATATGGATATTTTGACCACATGTGGGGGCCTAGTTTATTTATTTTGGGATGTTTATAGTCTCTCAATAGAGTTGTTGTTAGTTCATTTCTTTTTGTACCTATTTACTACCTTTCGTTTTATAATATATGCACATACTGATCTAAGCTATGTTTATAAATAAAGTTATCTATCTATAGAGTTTTAAAGAAAAGAAAAAGTTCAAATTTGCCCGTATTTTTAGAACGATAATTATAGGATTATTTTCCAAAAATAACGCCTTGTAGATAGAAAGTTAAAAAATTTCAACTAGTAGTAGGTAGATAAAGAAGGCGTTACAGAAATGAAGACCAGCAAAGGTCGCATTTAGTGCTGCAATGTGAATGCTGGCTAATGTAAGTTTCCTCTCTTCTATTCATATATGCTACACTCCCCTTTTCTAACATCATTGTTACATTTCAGACTGTTGTAGCTTCTGTAATGATGTATGACCTAGTCCTCGAATACATGGAGAAGGGCGAAAAGGTCATAGAAATGGCCCAAGCATGCTAGGACTTGAAGAAAACTCGTGAGGATGAGAAAAATACCTTCGAGTCAGAGAAGAAACAGCTGCAGGAGGCTCTGGCTAAGGAGAAGCTGGAATAGGAGAAGCTTGAGGAGAGGATAAAAGAGCTTGAGAAGAACATCTCCCAACATCCTGATGCTCTGAAGGAGATGACCAAGGAGGCGGGTCGAAAAGCTGTTGAAGATTTCAAGGCCACTGAAGGCAAAGAGCTCGAAGAAAAAGCCAGCGACATCGGCTCATTGACCATTATCTACAACATTTTTTGCGAGCATCCGGAGTTCGACTTTTCCTTCCTTGGCGAAGATGTGGTTGAACTTGTCGAGAGCTGGAAGAAGGATGAAGTCGCTGAAGCTACCAACAAGGGAAGAGACGCATCTACAGAATAGATTATCTTTTTTTTTTAAACCAGAGTTGTAAAATTTAAAACAAATGCGGGCTTGTCCCGTTATTTTTATTTTATTTTTGCTCGCACATGGGTGTGAGCTTGTTTCTATAAAATTTTTTTATCAGATTTTGTTCATGCAAAACAATTGAAACACATACCGCATAATAATAATAATATAAGTGCATAATTTTAACCAAGTAGTCAATTACTAAGTGACTGATCAGTACGTTATTGCGATTCGAACCCAAATAACTTAAAACGGGTTTTAAGCATTAGGATAGGTTAGGTCACTTAAGAAAAATAACGAGTATGAGTGATGCAAACTCAATATTATTTTCCAAAAGTTCTATGGCAATGTAGGGTTTATAGCAATATATCACATCGAACTATGGATGTTTTGCTTAGTCACTTTTGTGCTCGAGGAGAGAAATTACGTAATATGACATACTATGGCATGAAGCGAGGAGAAAATCCTAAGACTTTAAGAAATTTTAAAAAATCGGCGATCTAAAATTTCAACCCCTCTAATTAAATGCTTACATAGTCCTTTAGGAAGTGAGTAGGAGATAACGATCTGATCCCACTATCCCCCGAGTTTTATAATGTTCAAAGACAGCTATAAAACTATGAAAGACAAACCGAAGTAACAAGATGATAAAATCGAAGAAATGATATCTTTATTAATGAATTCGAATGACGAATAACAAGATGCCCCCCAAGCCTTTGAAGCTATATTAAGATATACATAAAGATTTATTGATAATAACGACGAAGTTGTTCTGCATTCTAAGCATGCTCGATCTTTTGTCCCTCAGTGCGAGCTAGTTTATACGTCCCAGGTCGAATGACGGCATCAATAACATATGGTCCTTCCCAAGAGGGTCCAAATACACCAGCGCCGTGCTCTTTAGTATTATGAAGAACTTGTCGAAGAACAAGGTTACCAACTTCAAATTGTCTATTTGACTTTAGAATTATGATATCGAGCTGTGCATTGTTGGTATGATGCAATCCATAGTTGAGACTGCTCGCGCCTTTCTTCCAGAAGATCGAGTTCAATTCTCATAAATACATCATTTTGATCTTGCTCATAAGTACATCATCGTAGGGAGCTCGCACCAATTTCAACTGGCACCATTGCTTCATATCCGTAAGCTAAAGAGAATGGACTTTCTCCAGTAGCCGTTCGTTGAGTGGTGCGATAAGCCCACAATACTTCGGGAAGTACTTCTGGCCAAGCTCCCTTTTGTTTTTTCAGTTTCGTCTTTAGGTTCTGTTTAAGTACCTTGTTTATAGCTTTAACCTGACCATTCTTGTGGATGAACAATGGCGGAGAAGTTTTTCTTAATGCCTAAGTTGTCGTAAAAGTTGCGGAACTCATCACAGTTGAATTATTTCCCATTATCAGAAACTATAGTATGTGGTATACCATAACAGCAGATTATAGACTTGTAAACAAAATCTATCATCCTCTTTGCGGAAATGGTACTTAAAGCTTCAGCTTCTGTCCATTTGGTGAAATAATCGACTGCGGCCACCGCATATTTCAATCCTCCTCTTGCCAATGGGAGCATTCCAATAATATCAATTCTCCATACTGCGAATGGCCATGGGCTAGTCATTGAAGTAAGAGGAACAGATGGCAATCTAGGAACGGTTACAAATCGTTGACATTTGTCGCATTTCCTAGCGAATCCCATTGAATCCTTCTTCATAGTAGGCTAAAAATACCCTTACCTGAGAGCTTTGTTTACAAGTGCCTACCCCCCAGAATGATTTTCATATATCCCCTCATGAATTTCCCTCATGATGTATTGTGCTTTTTCTTCATCAACACATAACAATAACGGCGAGCTAAAACTTCTTCGATAAAGCTTCCCGTCATAGATGATATAGCAAGCTGCCTTCATTCGAAGTCGCTTCGCATCGTCTTTATTCTCGAGAAGGTCGCCATTTCGTAGATACTTCATTATGGGATCCATCCATGAAGGTTTCTGATCAACTGGCATGGTTACTTGGGGGCTCTACTTCGATACTTGGCTTTGCGAGGAATACGACAGGAACCATCTTTAGCAATTCTGCATCTTTCGTCAAGGCAAGTTTGGCTGGAGTATCTACCTGAGTGTTTTTAATACGAGGAAGAAGTTGAATACTATAAGCAGTAAATGTTGAGAACAATCTCTGCATCTCCTGTAAATAGGCTAGCATTCTTCCCCTTCTAGCTTGGTAATCACTAATTACTTGACAAACGACCAACTGGGAGTCATTGTATACCTCAATCATTTCGACCTTCATTTCTTGTGCGAGCTTGAGTCCAACTATCAAGGCCTTGTATTCTACTTCATTATTCGATGCTCGAAATCCAAAGCGAACTGCATAATGAATATTATTCCCTCCTGGACTGATTAGCATCAAACCCACACCAGCTCCGTTCTCATTTGACGATCCATCGATGTAGAGTTTCCATAATTTTGATAAATCCATAGCAGGTTTTTTGATTACTTCTGTAGGAAGACCGACATCATAAGTGAACTCTGCAATAAAATCTGCGAGAGTTTGACCTTTAATCGCAGTGTGAGGTCAAAAATTGATGTCGAATTAGCTCAGCTCGACCACCCATTTGAGTAATCGTCCTGACGCTTCGGGTTTTTGCAAAACCTGCTTTAATGGAAAATTCGTGAAAACTTCAATGGAATGAGAGTGGAAGTAAGGTCGAAGCTTCCTGGATGCGATGACAAGTGCTAGTGCTAACTTCTTTATCTCTGGATATCTTGTCTCGGTATTGAGGAGTCTTTTGCTCACATAATATACAGACTGTTGTATATTCTCTTCTTCTCGAATTAACGCAGCACTCGTCGTATATTTGGAAACAGCGAGATATAAATACAATTTTTCCCCCGGATTTGGCTTCGACAGGAGTGGAAGAGAACCCAAGTATTTCTTCAACTCTTGGAATGCCTGCTCGTACTTCTTCATCT
>JXTC01000683.1:0-17581 GCA_002914845.1 Trema orientale
TTAGTTATAGGAAATGAATGGAATAAGCTATAGATACTAAATAAGAAATAGGAGTAAGACTGCAAGCATAAACTAAGCAACTTATCTAGCTAACAAGATATCAATCCCGATCAAACAAAAGGAGAGGAAAGAGGGGGATGAGCTCGAGACCTCAGTAGAAAGGCAATTACTTTATTAAAAATATTTTAATAATGAAATACCTATATAGTTTCTTTAATCCAAAACAAGTTCGCAAACTATATACATATATCATTTTCAAAATCAGCAATCCATGTATATAGATGAAAAACATAATCAAGTATGAAAATCAACTCATATAGTACCTGACACAAATCCACTGATACTTATGTACTCATATCCTCTCATCAATAACCCAAAATACTAGCACTATTTGTGTAAAGTACTTGACATAACACCTAATTCTATAACTAGAGAGACATCATAAGTCACTTACCAAACTTAGAGGGGCAACCAAATGCCTACACTTACTGAATGAGAGGTAATCAGAAGAAAATCCCGAGCGAGTTCACAGACTCTGCAACGACAATGGGGGATAGCGTCATTTGTAAATCCATGATGCTAACACAGTGCTTTAGTTTGGTTTACACATGTAATATGAATAAGTATATAAAATAACTCCACAAAAGTTTGGTTTCTAAATAATGATTTGGTTTTTTTATAAATGTATCATTTTAATTTTTTAGAAAAACGGACAACATAACGGTGGTATTTTTAATAAACTAAAATTTTTGAAAAGTTTCATATAGAAAACAATCAACACAAAGATACTTAAACCCTTTTTTATTTTCATGGTAGATTGGCCACAGAAGATCCCAGAACAGTATAGTATATCCATTATTATTCAAAACTAGTCACAACTCTCAAAACAATTCAATATTCAAAAAATCACAATATAGAGCATGGGCAATTTTATTCAAAAGGAATATAAAAAGTGGAAATTGAATCCCTACCATGCCGTGATAGCTATATGAAGCTGTTAGGTGCTCATAGGGTCGAGAGGCAACTAATTGGAAGGTCGGGGTGCATGTCACTCACTTTAGTGGACCACTTTTCTACCAAAATCTTGAATGGTTGTTTTGAGATCACGAGCATGTGTATAATGCCGAAAATAACTAGGATAGGTATACAACTCATCTAATTTTGGGCCAGAGTAAAACTCGACCTCGAAAGTAAAAGGAGACAATCCTAAGCCTCACTGGCTCGAATTCCACGCCCAACTGCAAACATAGTCATGTTGTATAGAAAACTTCATGTTTTGATGAGGCAATTTAAATTTAGCAATGAAATCTCATTCTAATAACTGATTTGAAAAACGACGAAACAATATAAAGGCTTCAAAATAGTTGTTTTGGGGTATTAGTCTAACTTTTAGATTAACCCAAATACATGCTCTAGTCCTAATTAATTATGTGCCTAACATAATTTGGATGAAGCCATAATAAAGATAATTGGCACCATGACTTGGCAAGCTCCTATCTACTTGGCAAGACCTCATTGGTCAAGACATCAAGTCTTGACACGTCACTCTCTCTTAGCCTACAAGGTGAAGCCATCCAATACTATGAAAACACCTCTAATTCTTTGACAAGAAGAATAGCTTTTCTATGAGAGTTTGACATCTCAACAATGTTTTAGAGCTATCTAGAAAATACTTAGCATGAAAGACAAGCTCAATTCAATCCAAGCTCACCACCTCATCAACTTGGTGACCAAGGAAGGATTAACTACTAAGGGATTGATACATCATCTCTTCAAGACTTAACCTCCAAGTTGTGTAAACTAGTTTTAACCTCCACAAGGTTTATCTACCACCGCTTATTGCCTCATCCTTCTTGCCTATAAACAGAGGCTTTTGGTCTTATAAAAAGGGGGGATTCATATATCAATACAAGCTCTTTTATTTATATTCTCTCTTGTTCTCTCTCTCTTCCGTGTTCATCCGAAGTTTAGAGCTTCATTTATTCCAATCATCAATGCCACCAAGTCTCAATTTATATGCATATATATAATATATATATATATATATCCATCCTCATCCTACTCCATTTGCATAAGACTTGTTCACCAAGTCCTTTATTTACATAAGTTCATGTATTTACTATAGTTATTAAATTCTCCAACATCACTACCATATCTCTTCTATTATCAACATCACTGCCATCATTGCATCATTTCCTTCACTTCGTGGCTACACCAACAGCATCATCCCTTGGAATTTGTCTTCAAGCCATGGCCAACTCTTGGCTTTCTCATCTCGTTTTCATACATATATATATGTTGACTCATGCTTTGTATCATCAATCCTACACTCATATTTTAAATTTAATAAACATATGATTAAGAACTAATAATTTTCTTGAGCATATAGCAAGTTAAATTGAAAGGACCACAAGACATTCAAGATGGATTATGGAAAAGAGCTTGAAGATAAAGTTCAAGAATACAAGACTTAGACTAGCAAAGTTTATATACTTAGTTCTTTTATTTAAATATTTGTTTACACATAATGTGATTTTAATGACTCAAATTTTTCATAAAATTAGATATTTTCAAACCGATACAGTCAAATTTACTTATCTCCAATTAAAATATTAAATTTATTTTATACAAGTTTTTAAATTGATTTATGAATTTTTATAGGTTCCATATTTCATAAAAATCAATTTAAGAAGTCACAATTTTGAAAAGAATCGAAAAAGACTTGAAATAAAATCAAAAACAAGCTCTCTGGTATTTTCGGCAAACTGATTCCTATTTTCGGTCTACCGATTCCTAGCCGAATTTTCAGGAATTTTCATATTCAACCGTTAGAACGTATTATCAATGGCTAGTATTTTCAGTCGACCGAAAATGCACTTTCGATCTACCGAAAATGACAGATTGTATGTCAAATAGTCTAAAACGGCTAGTTTTTATTCAAGTACATAAATAGAAGTTTTTCTAACACTTGAAACAACTTTTGAATATTCCTATATTGCTTTAATCATACTTTAAAGTTGTTTAAATCATCTTTTGTGATTCAAACTTTCAAATCCACTTTTTCACTAAAAAAAAAAAAAATCGCTTGAGCCAAACTAGATTATATCTTGTGTTCTCATTTATTCCCTCTAAGCATACCTTGTATCTATTATTTTCGTAAGAGAGATTCTAGTTGAGTGTATCAACAAACAAAAACTAAAATTGCATTTGTGAGGTGAGGTTGACACCAGATTCATAAACAACCCAGTTTAGGTAAGATTGGCACCGGAGTCTAAACAATCTGAGTTAGGCGTGATAGAGTCAGATTCAAAGCTATTGTAAAGGTATGAGTGTGCCTAAAGAGAAATCACTCGTTGTGTAAAAGGGTCGGTCAAGCCCATTCTCTTGATCCGATAGTGGAAAGCTCAAAGTAAGTTGCCAAGAGCCGGGGACGTAGACAAACCGTCGTGTTTGTTGAATCTCGTAAAAATAGTATTTGAATTTCTCTATTCCTATCTCCTTAATCTATTTATTTTGAGCTTAGGCATGCTATTTTGTTATTTCTACTTATTATTGCTTTTATTAGCATAATTTATTTGCTTATTAAGAAAAGTTTGTAAAAATTTTTAAAACCCAATTCACCCCCCTCTTGAGTTAGCTAATCTTGGGCTAACAATTGCTATCAGAGTTTAGTGCTCAAATTTTTAAAACTTAACTGTTTTTTAGATAACTAGCTCAAATAACTTTTCTTTTCAATATGAGGGTTGCCACCATCTAAACTACTATTTTTCAATGGAAGTTAATTTAGATATTGGAGAAACCGGATGGATACTTATCTTAGATCTACTGATTTTGGCTTATGGTATATTGTCACTAAAGGTTCTTTGAAAATAAAAAAATTTGTTGATGGAAGAGAAGTTGAAAAAGACATAGAGGAATATGATGAAAAAGACAAAATCACTTTCACAAAAAATAGTAGAGCTAGAAATATTCTTATGTGTAGTTTAGATAGGAATATTTATAACAATGTTGAAAAAGCTAGAGATACACATGAACTATGAAACATGCTAGAAGTCTCTTATCAATGAACTACTTCCATGAAAGAAACTAAAATTAATATTTTTACTAGAAACTATGAGTTGTTCAATATGGAAAAGAATGAATCTATTTCTCAAATGTTTACTAGATTCACTACTCTTATTAACTCTCTTGGTGCTCTAGGAAAAATATTTCCAAATAGTGAGTTAGTGAGCAAAATCCTTAGAAGTCTTCCACGAGTATATAGAAGCAAGGTGGTGGCTATTCAAGAAGTGAACAACCTTAGCAAACTTCCTCTTAAAGAACTTATGGGTTTCCTCATGACCCATGAAATTCTTATGAAGGAAACAAATAAAGATGAAGTAGAGGAGAAGAAAAAGAAAGGAATCGCACTTAAAGCCGTCATGCAAAAAAGTAATAAGGAAGAAGATGTTTTTGCAGATAGTGAGTTAGAAGACATCGCCTTACTTACAAAAAGATACAAGAAGTACTTAAACTTCAAAAAGAAGAATTTCAAGAAGATCACTAAAGGCAATAACTTTCGAGAGAAGAAAGTCAAGGATGAATCTATCGCTTGCTTTGAATGCAAAAAACTCAGAAACATGAAGAATGAATGCCCTCCAAGAAGAAAGATGAGAAAGAAGGCAATGAAGGCCACTTTGGATGATAGTAAAGAAGAAGAATCCGATGGAGAAGAACAAGAAGAAATTGCCAATATGTGCTTCATGACAATAGAAAATGAGGTAAGCTCTTTCGAACCTAAAATTGAATTTCTTGGTGATAGTAATACTAGTAGTGAAAATGATAGTGATTGTGATTTATCATATGAGGGTTTATTGAAAGATTTCAATGATTTACAGAAAAACTATGAAAAACTCTTTTTTAAGAACAATGTTCTCAAAAAGGAAATTTTTAGCTTGTCAAAAATAGTTGAAGAGTTTACAAAAGAAAAAGAAGTAAAATTATCTTGTAGTAATTGTGATCTTTTGTCTAAAGAAAATACTTCCTTCAATGACAAGATTTTTGACTTGACTAATATTATCCACAAATTTACAAATGGAAAGAAAAATTTTGACATGAAGCTTAGTGGATGAAAATGTGTTTTTGACAAAGGAGGTATTGCGTATAAATCTTCCATAAAATAAAAATATCTCAAAAATTATTTTGTGAAAGCTAGTACAAGTGACACAAAGCATACTTGCATTTATTGCAATCAATATGGACATACTAATTTTTCATGTTTTGTAAAGAAAAATGCATACTTTGGTAGAAAAACTAGCTTGGGTATCAAAAGAATCTAGAACTAACACTTAAGGACCCAAATTAGTATGGGTACTAAAAGTCAAAGTTTGATTCTTGCTTGTAGGTACAAAAGAAGAAGAACTTTTGGTTCTTGGATAGTGGTCGCTCCAAACACATGACCGGAGACTACTCCTCACTTTCATCATTTACAAAAAGAAATGGAGGATATGTTACTTTTAGAGACAACGCCAAAGGAAAAATTTTGGGTATAGATAACATTGATTCTACTTCCTCTCCTATTATAGAAAATATTTTACTTGTTGATAGTCTTAAACACAATTTGCTTAGTATAAGTCAACTTTATGATAAAGGTTATCGAATTATTTTTTAGCATTCTAAATGCCTAATCGAGGATACTTGTTCAAAAGAAATCATTTTTGAAGGAGAAAGAAAAGATAATGTGTATACCATTGATACTGAAAAATATTTTAGTCAAAATAATTTTTTTTTTAGTTTTAAAAGATGATTCTTGGCTTTGGCATAGAAGATTTGGACATGCTAATATGAATACTATTTCTAAACTTTCAAAGAAAAACTTTGTTAGTGGTTTACCTTTTACTTTTTGAAAAAGACAAGATTTGTGATACATGTCAATTTGGAAAATAAGTAAAAAGGTTTTTTAAATCCAAAACACCATTACTACTTCTAGACCCTTACAATTATTTCACATGAATTTATTTGGACCATCAAGAGTAGCTAGTCTGTGTAGAAAATACTATGCTTTTGTGATAGTTGATGATTTTTCAATATTAACTTGGGTTCTATTTAATGCTCATAAAAGTGATGTTTTAAATGTTCTTTCTATTTTTTGTAAGAAAGTGCAAAATGAAGAAGGCTATACCATCATATCTATTAGAAGTGATCATGGCATTGAGTTTGAAAAAGATAAAATGGTTTTTTTTTGCTACGAAAATGGTTTTGATCATAATTTTTCAGCTCCTAGAACTCTACAATAAAATGGAATTGTAGAAAGAAAGAATAGAACCCTATAAGAAATGGCAAGAAATATGCTAAATAAAAATAGTTTGCCAAAATATTTTTGGGCCAAAATAGTGAGCTGTTAAGTGGATTTTACGTTTAACTTTATCATTTTTTTGAGCTTAAGAATTGCTCGTCTCTGAGCTTTTTTTATCCGAATTTGTTTTTTTTGGTATATATTTTAGGTGAGGAATCATTAACTAGATAATGCTGAATTTTCAAGAGAAATCGAGGCTAAACCAAGGAATTTGAATCAATTGCAAGCATAGATGGGCGAACAACGCCTCAACAGTGTGAAGTAGCGCCATCAGAATAGAAGGAACGGGGCAAAAATAGGCGCTGCAATGCCAAGTTGGCGCTGCAGCACCAGGATTTCCAGCAGCGGCGCCAAGAAGTGGCACCGCAGCACTACTTGCATGGCACCGCAGCGCCGTGGTATTAATGCCGTGGCGCGACAGCACCACGTCTTGGCACCGCGGTGTCGAGTCCTGGGCTTTGTGGTGCTGCAGCGCTACCGTTCGGCACTACAGCACCACCTCTTCGACCGTCTTGGCGGGACTGTCTCTAGTATTTAACATCTTCTGAACTCAGCAGAGATGAAAAATGAAAACCCTAGCTATAAGAGTCTGAGAGAGTTTTAGAGAGGAGAAGAAGAAGAAACAACAAGAAGAAGGAAGAATCAATAGGAAACGAGAAGATTGAACAAGCTTCAAAGAGTTTTTCTTTCTCTGTCTCAATTTTATCTTTCCATTTTCTGCTATGAACGTGTATAAGCTTTATTATTTCTGTTATGTTTCTCTTGATATGACTATGAACTAAACTCTTTCTCTAGGGATGTAATTAAATCTCTAATATAATTCGATTGCTATATTTTTATCATCTATTTTTGATATCCATTGATGAGTTAATTGTTCTACTTTGTGCTTAATGCTTCTGTTTATTCGGCCATTAAACTGATATGTGAAAACTCTATGAACTTGGATGGGGGAGTTTAGGTTTGGACATAGGTTGAACAACATAAGATTGCATATTATAGGGTGAGTTTACATAGGATAGGAATATACTTATGTAACTTACGCAACCTTGTATGGGAATTACCAAGCTTAATGAGTTTAATCAATTTATGTTAGGAATAACATATTATCTTGTTTAGACATTTTCACCTATATCATGGGAAGGAATTTGTGAATATTATTGAGTTTCCGGTTGTTAATTCTAAGTGGATGATTGAATAGTGAGGAAAACTTGCAATTGTAGGAGTTAGAAGAGAGATTGCATATTATTGTAAAACTACCGTTGATTGCTTTGTGTTGATATTTGTTATTTTCGTTTATATTGAATTCGTTTTGTAGTCTTGTTCACAACATCTATTTACTATCATTTGGGTAAATTGCCAACTAGTTTTGGCTAAAAGAGTATTTGAGTGAAGAAATTGATCAAGAGAAGTCTTCAGTCACTTTAACTAATCTGCAATGAGGAATGGCTCAGTCAAGTTAGAGACGTTAAACAAGCGCTAATTGGGAGGCAACCCAAGTTTTTGAATTGTTTGAGTTTGGAAGTTCAAGTTGAGTTTGTGCTTTGTTGTGTTTTATTGAAAATAAGTTAGAGAACATATGCTAGAAGGGATAAAATTGTAGAAAATGTAGTCTGGGCAGTCACTCTAGCGCTTTAGCAGGTAAATATGGCACTCCAGTGCCAGTTTGGGTTGCCAAAAACAGTAACTTGGCATCAGGGCGCCACAAAATGGCACCCCAGTGCCATTTTCTTGCCAACAACCAGCTTGTGGCGCCCAAACCAAAAAAAAAAAAAAAAGGCGAGTTGGCGCCGCAATGCCATTTCCTGGCGCGTCGATTTTTAAGGGAGCCGTAGCTCCCTTCCTCCCTAAAACAAAAGCTCTCACCTCCCCTTGTACCACCATTTTCCCACTCTAATCCACTTCCAAGGAACACCACAACCTTACTATATTTCTCTCATCCATCCACCATTTCTCCCTCCAAGCTCCTACCATTATCACTCAATCTCACCATCATCATCTGCACCCTGCCACTCTATGAGTGATATCTCACACAAGTTTCTCAAGACCCCTCCTCTTGTTACACAAACACCATTATTACAAGCTTAAAATTTTCATACACACCAAGTAATTGACAAAATACTTCTGTGGTGATTAGTGCTTGGAAATGCTTTATTTGAGGTAGTTGTGAGTGGGAAACACATTCTAATTACTTCTAAGTAAGAGGAGAGTGATTTGTAGCCATTCTTACTTGGATAAAATTTGGTTTGGAAGAATTGCATTATCTTGTGTGCTTAGCTTGCTCCTCCAAGTTGGTGACTCCTAGAGTGAACCAATTGATCATATGATGAGTCATTCAAGCTATTGGTGGATGATAATAGTTGTTGATCTTTGAGGAGAGCAATTTTATGATAAAAATAAAGAGTACACCTAGTGTGGAGTGGTGGAGAGTTGTGTTGCTTCAATTAATGTTCTGAAGTGTTTGGTAGTGTCTTATTATTGCAAAGTCTAGTTGTGCTACTATTTTGGGGAATTTAAATATTCTGAGTATTGGTACCATGGCACCTAAAAAGAAGGCTATAGCTGCTAGTCCAAGTTTTGATCAAGACCGTTTTGTTTCATTGGAAGCTTCTAAAAGATTTGGGTGTAAAAGGGCGGTCATTCCTGAAAGGGGTTTTGATATAGGTGAAGACAGTTTCCCAGACATTGTGGCTGAAATCAAAAAAAGAAAATGGGAAATGCTTTGTGACCAACCAAATGCCGGGGTGCAAGTGATTGTACAAGAATTTTACACCAATGCAGCTAAACATAGAAACTACATCACCAAGATGCGTGGGTAGAATGTTTCATTTACTAGGGCATTCATCAACAGTTGTTTAAAGTTGCCTAACATAGATAATGATGAGTTAGCCGCCTTTGAAGTTTTATGTGCATCAGGCACTGAATGGGTTTGGCACAAGGATGAGCGAAAATATCTCAAGACTAAAACTATGTCTACCTCCACCAAAGCTTGGTCTTACTTTTTAAATGCTCGTCTCATGCCTGTTTCTCATCACAGTGACATCACTTCCGACTGCGTTGTCCTGCTTTATGCCATAATCAAAAGATTATCTATCGATGTCGGGAGAGTTATTCGATGCTCCATCCTTCATGTCATTTGCAAGGTGAGAAATGAAATGGCATGTCTATTCTTAATCACTGAATTATGCTCCCGAGCAGGAGTTGTCTGGGCACCCAGTAATGAGCTTGTCCTTCCTCAACATTTCCTTAACCGTCTAGCCTTGGTGAGATTATTGAAACATGAATCGGCCTCCCATTCTTCAGTAGGAGCCTCCTCCAGTAGGCAATGACCCATTGCCTCAGCTCCTGAAACTGTTACTGAGCCTGATGAATCTGATATAGATTTTCATGATGAGTCAAGCTCCATGCTCCAGCGGTTGACCTTAGTGGAATAAGGCCTTTATGAGCATCGTCTGGAATTCCAACAGTTCAACTAGAAGTTTCAGGTATACCAACAAAGGTGCCATCAATAGGCGGATTACTAAGCTAACTGCATCAATATGTTTGCTACACACTTCGACATAAATACGGCACAATTCCCAGCGCTACTAAGACATCCTATGTATCCGCCAATGCAACCACCACCACCACCTTCCTTTCCTCCACCTACACCAGGTAGTCACCCTGATGTGAATCCCACCATGTAGACTAACTAAGTGGTCTCCCATTAGATCAGTGCATCCCCCTTTGCTCCTTAACTCTTTTGTGCCTTGAGGCCAATGCACCAGCTAAGTTTGGGAGAGTTAGTGTGTTTCACTTTTCTCTTTCTTTTGTTTTCTTTTTTGATTTTTTTTTGAGTCGTTTGTAATAACTTTCAGACTTCTTTTCTTTTTTCCTTTCTTGTTGTTGTTTTGAGCATTCTGAATAAGGTAAAAGGTTGATGATATGATAGTGAGTATATGCGTAATAACTTTTTAGAAACATTTAGTATCAGGACTATTTATGTGCTCAACTCTGTTGTGATTTTACTTTATGAATAGCTCTTGAACACTTTCTATACGTAGTTGTGATCATTTTACGTTGAACTGCTTAGAGTAGCTTTATGCTTGTGACTTAGAAAAATATTTAGTCTCATGTCATCTTAGAACCTGTTTAATTGTCAATCAAGATGAAATTCTAGATAGCACGAAAATCAAAGAAATAATGTAGGCCATTTTTGGACTGGTTGAGCCTTTCAAGCCTACCCATAGATATAATATCCTTAGCTATACCCATTGAGCCAAATTCCTTAGTCTTTTCATTCTTTTGAGCCCCATAAATCCTTGACCGATAAATAATTTCACAAATCACCTCACTTCACATCATAGATGCATGAAAGTAAGATTTAAACTCGTGGTGAAGTATGAGCGGTTTTTGAAGAATAAAAGGGAGAAATTTTCTTGAAGGAAGAGAGTTTGGCTCCCTAAAATTGGTAGTTCAAAAAAAAAATAAAAATTGAAACATGAGTCAAAAATTAAGTTTGGGGAAAATCGCTATGGTATGCTTGAGAGAATTATATTCAGTGAGCAAAAACGACATCCGTGATGTGAATAAGCCTAAATGATACTATTTCATCCACCCATACCTAAGCCTTGCATTGTAAGCTGATTAAAGACCTATTAATCTTCAATCTAATGCTATTCTACATTAGTGAAGATTGACATAAAAAATAGGCTTATGAGATGACTGTGTAAGTTTATTGAGACAGCTCTACATTTGTAACCTAAGTCCACATAAAGCGATCCGAGTGTGAGGATTAAATGTAAGCAACTATCTCACATACGTACCAAGAGTGTAAACAGAGTAAGATCACTACCATTATTGAAAATCTAAACTTTCGTAATGCTTTAGGTTTCTATTGAGTTGTAAAAATTTTGTTAAGAGTTTTGAGATCAACTCGATCTCATTCAGAAGCTCAGTTTGTGTTATCTTAGTTCTTGTGTGATTTTAGCAATTATTTTCAGTTGTTCTTTTTGCTATCTCAGCTCGAGGATGAGCTTTTGATTAAGTTTGGGAAAATTCGTTAAGTGGATTTTACACTTAACTTTATCATCTTTTCGAACTTAAGAATTACTCGTCTTTGAGCTCTTTTTATCCGAATTTGTTGTTTTTGGTGTATATTTCAGGTAAGGAATCATTAACTAGATAATACTAAATTTTCAATAGAAATCAATTTTAAACCAAGGTAATTTGAATCAATTGTGAGCGCAGACGGGTGAATAACGCCTCAACAATGTGATGCAGCGCCATCAAAATGGAAGGAACTGGGCAAAAATGGGCGCTGCAGTGCCAAGTTGGCACTGCAGCGCTAGGATTTCCAGCAACCTGGTGCTGCAGCACCAGGAAGTAGTGCCGTGGCATTAATGCTGTGGTGCCGCAGTACTGGGTCCTGAGCTTTGTGGCATCGCAACGCTATCATTCAGTGCTGCAGTGCCACCTTTTTGACCGTCTTGGCGCCTGGCACCAAATTTAGTGTGTAGTACTGCAAAGCATAAAACATATTGTAGAATTCCTAGGTTGTGGCCGGACTGTCTCTAGTATTTAACATCTTCTGAACTCAGCGAGATGAAAAACGAAAAACCTTAGCTACTAGAGTTTGAAAGAGTTTTAGAGAGGAGAAAATGGAGAAACAATAAGAAGAAGGAAGAATTAACAGGAGACGAGAAGATTAAACAAGCTTCAAAGAGTTTTTCTTTATTTGTCTCAATTTTATCTTTCCATTTTCTACTATGAACATATATAAGTTTTATCATTTCTGTTGTATTTCTCTTGATATGACTATGAACTAAACTCTTTCTCTAGGAATGTAATCAAACCACTAATATAATTCGATTGCTATATTTTTCTCATCTGTTCTTGATATCCATTGATGAGTTAATTGTTCTACTTTGTGCTTAATGCTTCTGTTTATTTGGCCATTAAACTGATTTGATATATTAAACCCCTATGAACTTGGAAAGGGGAGTTTAGGTTTGGACATAGGTTGGACAATATAGGATTGCCTATTATAGGGAGTTTACATAGGATAGGAATATACTTATGTAACTTATACAACCTTGTATACGAATTGCCAAGCTTAATGAGTTTAATCAATTTATGTTAGGAGTAACATGTTATCTTATTTAGACATTTTAACCTATATCTTAGGAAAGAATTTGTGAATACCATTGAGTTCTCGGTCATTAATTCTAAGTAGATGATTGAACGGTCAGGAAAACTTGCAAATGTAGGAGTTAGAGGAGAGATTGTATCCCTAGGTTTTTATCATTGTTGTAAAACTGCCGTTGGTTGCTTTGTGTTGATGTTTGTTATTTTCATTTATATTGAATTTTTTTTGTAGTCTTGTTCACAACATCTATTTACTATCGTTTGGATAAATTGTCAACTAGTTTTAGATAGTACTTCGCACTTGTAAATCATTTGCTACTCGTGGGATTCGACACTCACTTACCTTCTATATTACTTATTGCGACCCGTATATTTGTAGTGTTTGTGTGTTAGAAATAGCCCAATAAGTACTAGTTGTCATTTTGTAAATAGAGTTATGATAAGGCCAATTTTGAACAAGACATCTTATGAGCTTTGGAAAAGTAGAAAACCCAATATTGGCTACTTTAAAGTTTTTGGTTGCAAATATTTTATTTTGAATACTAAAGATAATTTGGATAAATTTGATTCAAAATCTGATGTTGGTATTTTTCTTGGATATTCTACTACGAGTAAGGCTTATAGAGTTTTCAATAAAAGAACATTAGTATTAGAAGAATCTATGCATATTATTTTTGATGAGTCTAACACTCTCCTTGAGGAGAGAAAATTAGATAATGATGATGTTGTAGGTTTAGAACCAAGCTTGAATGAGCTAAGTGTAAATGATAAAGCAAATGAAAAGAAGGATATCCAACTACAACAAGATCTTAAGAAAGAAAAGAAAAGGGGCAATGGTAACACTCTCTCTTCCTCACGAGTTAAAATTCAATTATGCTCATACTAAAGACCAAGTTCTAGGTGACCCCTTACAAGGAGTCAAGACTAGAGCATTACTTAGGAATATTTGCAATAACATAGCTTTTATCTCTCAAATTGAACAAAAAAGCTTTAAAGATGCCGAAAAAGATGAATCATGGATTTTGGCTATACAAGAAGAATTAAATCAATTTAAAAGGAGTGATGTACGGGAATTAGTTCCAAGATCTAAGGACCAATTGGTTATTGGAACTTAATGGGTCTTTAGAAATAAAGTAGATGAGCATGAGGTGATTATGGGAAACAAAGTTAGACTAGTAACTCAAGGTCTTAATCAAGCAGAAGGTATTGATTATGAAGAAACCTTCGCGGCCATAACAAGATTAGAGTCCATAAGGATGCTCTTAGCATTTACATGTCATAAGGATTTTATCCTATTTTAAATGGATGTTAAGAGTGCATTTCTAAATGGATACATTTTAGAAGAAGTATATGTAGCCCAATCCTCCAGTTTTCAAAATCATAAGTATTCGGATCATGTTTTCAAATTGGAAAAAGCTCTTTATGGTTTAAAGCAAGTTCCTAGAGCTTGGTATGATAGATTGAGTAAATTTTTGATTTTAAACGGTTTTACTATGGGAAAAGCGGATACTCTTCTTTTTATAAAAAGAAAAAGGAGAGAGATGATTATAGTCCAAATTTATATTGATGATATTATATTTAGTGCTACTAATATTTCTCTTTGTGAAGAATTTTCTAAATATATGCACAATGAGTTTGAAATGAGCATGATGGAAGAACTCAATTTCTTCTTTGGACTTCAAATCAAACAAAGCAAAGAAGACATTTTCACCAATCAATCCAAGTACATCAAGGATATGTTGAAGAAGTTTGATATAGAGAACTCCAAGTCAATGAGAACATCTATGAGCTCTTCAATCAAGTTTGATAAAGATGAAAATGGTAAAGCAGTACATATCACTAAATATTGAGGTATGATCGGGTCTCTACTTTAATTAATAGCTAGTAGACCGGATATAATATTTAGTGTTTATCTATGTGCTAGATTTCAATCTAATATTAAGGAATCATATCTTAGTACAGTAAAACGTATTTTGAAATATTTGCATGGCACTATGAACCTAGGATTATGGTATCCAAAAGGTACACACTTTAATATTACTAGTTTTTCGGATGCGGACTTTGCCGGTTGTCAAACTGACCGTAAGAGCACAAGTGACACTTGTCACTTTATTGGTTATTTACTTATGTCTTGTTTAGTGAGAAACAAAATTTTGTTGCTCTTTCTATTACTAAAGCCGAATATATCTCTGCTGATAGTTGTTGTGCTCAAATGTTTAGGATGAAACAAACTCTACTAGATTTTGGAATGAATTATAATCATGTGCCGATTAAATGTGATAATACTAGTGCTATTAATTTGTCAAAAAATCTAATTTTGCATTCATGTGCTAAGCATATTAATATTAGACATCATTTTTTTCGTAATCATATACAAAAAGGTGATATTGTACTTGAATTTATGTGTACAGAAAAATAACTAGCTGATATTTTTACTAAATCTCTTAGCGCGGATGATTTTTACATGATTCATAGAAAACTTGGCATGATTGATGATAATGAGCTTTGTTGATTCTTTCTGTGCTTAAAAGTTGCTTGATCTATTGTGTATATTCATTAAATTGTTGATTTCCCAATGTTTTCATTGTTGGTTTAAATATTTCTACTGTTTTTAACCGATTTTCACTGAAAAATCTGCGAAACAGGAGAATCAGCAGAATAAAAAGTTTTTCAGTCTACCAAAAAACTCTCCTGGAACTTGCATTCTCTCTGCCATTTTCGGCAGACTGAAAAGCACTGAAAACGCATAGACCAGCGTCTATTTAGGGCTTTTCAATGCCTTTTCTCTCACTTTTCATCACTCTATCCACTGAATACTCTCTCTCTCTTACTCTAAAACTATCTCTTCTTATTCTTACTCAAATTTCTCTCAAGTTTGCCTAATTTTCTCCCAACTAGAGTCGATTTCATCCCTTTTTCTCTATTTCTCATTATTCTTCACTCTCTTTTGTCACCCAAATCAGATTTTTCCTCTTTTCAAACCCTAGAATTCGAGATTCTCTTGTTTTTGTGTCTTTTCTTGTCTTCTTTTGTCCTATGGCTCTTAGGAGAGAAAACCAAAGGCGTAAAGGCAAGAAAATTTGATGAGAGGAGTTTGAACAACGCACCAAAACGAGGTTTGATATTCTTCTCTTAGAATCACCTGTTCTTATATCTAGATACAAAGAAATTTTCTCTAAGAAAAGTATTATTTGGGGTAAAATCTTCGATTTTAGAGACATAACCTATATAAATTTTCTTGATTATATGGAGAATATGGGATGAACTGAATTCTGCTCTATTAGGGAGACAAGTTATCCTAAATTGGTTAGGGAATTTTATGCCAGTGCCAATATCTCTAAGAGACAATATGCTATATATGGTTCCCTTAAGGGAATAGATTTTGAAGTCATTGAACAACTCCTAGCTGATATCTTGCATTGGCCCTTAAGTGGTTACAAGTTTCCTATAACTAATTCTTGGCCTATGATTGAGGACTTTGACTCTCAACAAGCCCTACTCCGAGTCTATTCCCCTGATAATTTTCAGCCTAAGCCTCGTATTACTGATCTTACTCTAGAGACAAGGATTTTGTTTCAATTAGTGTCTTAGAACATGATTCCTAGAGATGGTCATAGGGATGCACCTATCTTCTGTGATCTTGGTTTTGTTGATTCTATTCTAGTTGGGAGAAAGTTGAACCTACCTTATTTTATCATTCATGAGATTATTAATGCCATTGAGAATAGGAGATCCTCATGCTCTGATTAATTAACGGGACTTGTGATTAATTAAAACAAGGTAGAGAATAATTGAGATTAAGGTTAGATCACATGGTACACATAGAAAAGGATATTACAATGCATGCCATGTATAGAAGTCCTAGTGGGCAGTCGAGATCGAAAGTGACACTTTCCATGGTGCCCTTATCACATTAGTGATTATAGACATGACTCGCTTAGTGTGCACAAGTGAAAGAATTATCACAACAATGCCTACATGTTGAAGTCCTAATGGGCAGTCGATATAGAAAAAGACACGTCCCACAGCGCCCTTGTCACGTTAGCGGTTGCAAGGATAACGCACTTATGATATAATAGTAATAATAATAATAATGACATAACAATAACGTAAGTGTTATCATAACTCTGACACTACGTATCGAAGTCCCGATAGACTGTTGCAATAAAGAATGACACTTTCTACGACGTCCCTATACATAGATAGTTGCAGAGATAACTAGCTTATAGATCAATAATAATATAATAATGTGGTAAAGAATTTAGTTGACGGAGGCGAATAAACTGACCATAATATCAACTAGAAGTCAATGAGAGACTAGTAAAAGATAGTGATAGAACACGAAATCCTAAACTTGTACCACAGATCAAGCATAGAGTTCGAGGAGAGTAGCTCAGTACCCATAGATCAAAAAAGTGCGAATATTAAAGCCTTCATACCAAATAACTTGTGAAACAAGTTAGAAAAATGTGTGTAGAAAAAGATAGCATAAAAAAATAAATGATAGAAAGATAGAAAAGTAATTAGACAATAAGAAAATGATATGAAAAAGGATAATGGGCCTAGAACATATATATGTAGATGGGCCTAGGAATGGATACAAGTAAAAGGATGTAGATTTCCAAACTTAAATGAAAATATGTGTAGAGATGTAAATAATAGAAACTTGTTGACCAAGTCTTAAACTTGCATGGATACATATAATGATGAAAGACTAATGGAGGAGATGAAAGTGTGATAACCTGTAACTTATAAAAGGTGCAAATGAGATGCAAAGATGTATATATATATATATGTATGAGAATGAGATGAGAAATGCAATATCCATGATTAGAATGCCCTAGAATTGCTAAGTGTGACTTGTTATTAATTGCATTTAATTTAATTTAATTTATATAGTATTTGTACCTAACTTGATTCTATGCAGTGATAATATCCAACAGTGCTCAATCGACGTATACGTGCCCTGATTTAAAATTATAACGTAAAGTTCACATTTACTGCATGTTGAGAATTTTTATTTGTCATATTATATTTTGTTATGAGTGCACTATAAATCTAATTATCTTAAATGCATACTAAAATTTTTGTAGATTCTTAAAATAATAAAAAAGTATAATTAGT
>JXTC01000683.1:28572-48857 GCA_002914845.1 Trema orientale
TAATTGTTTATATGTTTTACATTGTATAATTATGTGTTATATGTGTTTTATGTGAAAATTGATGACATATAACATATTATTTTACGTGAGGCATGGTCATCCATATGCATGACATTATTTTATAAAATGGTATGTTTCAAAAGAGCAATAGTTTACAATGGAATGATTTTTCTAAATTAATTAAAGATTCTGAAAAGTAAGATTTTAAAGAAATTGGTGTGTGTCTATGTCTAGAGGGCTGAGTGGGCACGGGACGCGGGGGACCGGCGTACCCACCAAGGATAAATGATAATAGACTATACTCGGGAGGTGACCCATATGATTTTGACTCCGGGAACGATAGGCTTTTTTTGGGATCATTAATGTGTGTGTGGCTACATAGGCTAGGTACACTCACTTTATACCTCTAATATGGTTCTACCAAGAAGTCGGTAGCAAAGTAAAAACTGGTTCAACAATCACGGCCCACTGGCCAAAAGCTTAGGCATTATACTGAGCGCTCCCAAGGATTAAAATGAAAAGTCTTTAAAGTTATAAAAAGATCACAAAGAACATAATTTAGAAAATAACTAAAGCATGCCTCATCAATTGTGTGCATTGTGGTTTAGTTACTGGGCTTTTAGCTCATTATATTATTTAACATTTTTCAGGTGATGAGTAGTAGCATATCGGATGGTGGTGATGAGGCGACTCGACGACATGGTGGTCTAGAAGTCTAGATTTAAATTGATTGAATATTTTCTAGTTTTTATTTCCTATTAATGACATTTTATATTTTTTTTAAAATTTTTCTTTAGCTTACATGACTTTCAAATTATTATTAGTATTTTTTTTATGAATTTAATAGAGACTTTAATGAGATATTTATTTTATAAAAAGAAATTATATTCCGCATTTCTTTTAAAGTTTAAAGAATTCAATGATAATACCTCCTAATCTAATAACCTTAGACTAAGGTGGTGTTACAAGAAAGCCAAGAGTTGGCCACAGCTTGAAGATAAATTCCAAGGGATGATGATGTGGATGTAGCCACGAAGTGAAGAAAATGATACAATGATGGTAGTGGCATTGATAATAGAAGAGATATGGTAGCGATGTTGGAGAATTTAATAATGTAGTAAATACATGAACTTATGTAAATAAAGGACTTGGTGAACAATTCTTGTGCAAACGGAGTGGGATGAGGATGGATATATATATATGTATGTATGCATATAAATTGAGACTTAGTGGCATTGATGATTGGAAGGAATGAAGCTCTAAGTTTCGGATGAACACGGAAGAGAGAGAGAACCAGAGAGAATATAAATAAAAGAGCTTGTATTAATATATGAATCCCCACTTATCATAAGACCATAAGCCTTTATTTATAGGCAAGAAGGATGAAGTAATAAGCAGTGGTAAATACACCTTATGGAGGTAAAAACTAGTTTACACAACTTGGAGGTTAAGTCTTGAAGAGATGATGTGTCAATCCCTTAGTAGTTAATTCTTCCTTGGTCACCAAGTTGATGAGGTGGTGAGCTTGGATTGAGTGAGAGCTTATCTTTCATGCAAAGTATTTTCTAGATAGCTCTAAAATATTGTTGAGATGTCAAACTCTAATAGAAAAGCTTTTCTTCTTGTCCAAGAATTAGAGGTGTCTTCATAGCATTGGATGGCTTTACCTTGTAGGCTAAGAGAGAGTGATATGTCAAGGCTTAAAGTCTTGATCAATGGGGTCTTGCCAAGTAGATAGAAGCTTGCCAAGTCATAGTGCCAATTATCTTTATTATGGCTTTATCCAAATTATGTTAGGTATATAATTAATTAGGACTAGAGCACGTATTTAGATTAGTCTAAAAACTAGAATAATACCCCAAAATATTAAGTCCCCTGAGCTATAGTTAATGAATCTGAGTTGTAATAAAAGTGACTATTCGCTAGAGCTCACTTTTTCGAACATTCATGAAAAAGTGCACAGATCATGTCTTGGCATATGCATAGAGGAAATATGGAGAATTTTTAAAATAATTCCTGTAGAAAAGGACAATTGTTCTTCCAAAACTTACGTCTTTGTAGGGCTTTATTGAATTGACAGATAGATGCTAAAATGTAGTATTTTTCATTTTCTTTGCAATGTCATACAAAATAAAGAATTCAAAAATTGAATAATCAACTTGGAACACATAAGACATGAATTAGCAAGTGCTAATTGTGTCTAGTTGATATGAATTTTTAATATAGAATAGTGTATTGATAAAATACAGGGGACAAAAATAAGTGTGTTTTAAAATAATTACAATTCCCGATGTATGCATAAAATCGAATATGTCAATATGTATTTGATGATTGAATTGGAAAAAACACCTTTATATAACTAAACCACAAGTACGTATATAGAGAGTGGTCATATAGTGTTGATGGCTCTGGCATTTCATATGATTGTTGTCATATTTGTTGATAGCTCTGACCAATCACATGATTTTATTTCATAGAAATTATGTTGTCGATAGCTTTAGCTTATTATATGATTCTTGTCACGATGATAGCTATGGCATATCCTATGATTTTTTTTATTTTTTTTATTTTTTTAGAGAAACAATATATGTCGATAGCTCTGGCCTATCATATGATTCTTGTCATATTGATAGCTCGGGTGTATCACATGATTTTGATTTTGATTTTTTTTTTTGAGAAATCATATTTTTTTTTTATAGGTCTAGCTTATCATATGATTCTTGTTATATTGATAACTCGGGTGTATAGCATGATTTTTTTTTTGATCCGTTTTGTTGTTTTTTTTTTTAATTTTGTAAAATCATGTTTGTCGATAGTTCTGCCTTATCATATGATTCTTATCATATTGATAGCTTGGGCATATTGCATGATTTTTTTATTATTATTATTGGAATCAAAAAGAAATATATAACAGTCCCCAAGTGTGAAATATATGCATTATTTTGGATTTGTAGGTAAAACTGTTTCTTCTGTATAGCTTACTCTCAGCATCAGTTTGGCAAAATTTGAGATACGATTCTGAATATAAATCTTGTACTCTGCTCACATGCCTTTGACGCACATTCGGATAAGTTCACTCTCTGAGATGATTTCTTTGTAGTCTAAAGCTATTTCTTTAAATCTATTCGCATAGATTGTGCGTGACTCAGTTTCCTTTTTTGTTATGCTGGAGAGATCGGATAAGCTTCGCTTATATTCCGCTACAAAGAATTTGGTACAAAATGTTGTTAGAAAATGGGCTAAGAATTGGGTTATGACTTTGGGCTTATCTTGGGCTTGGAAGTCCATGTATATTGAGAAGTCCAATTTTTGTGTTAAAGAACTTATTTTTATAAACAATTTTGAAGCTAAAAATTGAGTAGGACCCACATCTTGTTGATGAAAGGTCTTGGTGAATTCTTGTTCTGCTCCGCGAGGACATCGATTTCGTATATTCACACGCTTAAAATGGTGCACGGATCAATGAGAAATAGCTGCTCAAAAGTGCACCATTGAAATAGAAAAATAAAAGGAAAATGTGAGAGTCCCACATTGGTGGGAGATGCTTGGTTCAAGTGGTTTTATAAAGAACCTTGTTTTGAGATAGTGGTAAGAATAACTACCACAGATGCTCTCTCAGGCGCGTGCAAGGGGGGTGCAAATCTTCGGGCTTGGGCCTGAATTTGCATGGGCTCGTGTGTGCCCGCACCTGCGGATACAAATGCCGGGCCGAAACTTTCACCATAGTAACCCCAATTTTTTATAGCGGCCCAGTATAATTTTTTCTTTCTTTTTTGACCATTATGCTGCCTAAAACATGAAACTGCCATCAGAAATATTTTGGATGCCAAGCCATTAACTGTTAAACGTTTTTAACATTTTGATTATGGCTGGCATGTGTAACAGCCATGTTAATGGCTTAAAAACTATAGTAACAGCTATACTAAAAGCTGAAAAATGTTTTGGGTTTAATGGAAATATTTCAGATTATTTGCTAATAAGTCCTCCCTTGGAGACTATAAAAGGAGATCTCCTCCTCCTCATTTTAGATATCCAAAAACCAAGAGCTATCCTCTTCTCTCAAGTTTTCTCTCTGCTTCTTTCTTCCTGCTTCCAGTTTTTAGTTTCCAGCTATAGTAATTCGAGTGTCTAGGAATTTCATAGCTAGAATTCTTAGTGTTTTGGAGTTCATACCAATCAAGTTCGTAGAGTAGAAGTGTTGGTACTTCATTTGCTACTATAGTCGTTGTATCCTGGGGAACTGACGCTTACAATTCCTCAAGCATACTACCGGAGGGTGCGAATCAGTTTTAAGATTGTAAGGAAATCATAAACATGCAATATATAAGGTTACAAACGTTTATTAAAAAAAAAAATAATATTACCAAAATATTATGCTCCAACCTTGAGCAGAATTTCGGTAGCACTTCTGAAACAAGTATTCCTACAAAACAAAAGATTATTAACAGTTGAGGTTTCAGCACGTCTGTTATCTTCTTCAATGCGGAGCCTAATAACAAGGTCTTCAAGGCTAAGAAGAACGAGCCAAAGAAAGGGTCTAAGCTAGGACCTAAAGGTGGAGTGGGCAAGAAGCAAAAATTTCAAGGAAAATGCTTTAACTGTGACAAGATGGGTCACAGGGCTTTAGATTGCCGCCTTCCATAGAAGAAGAAGAATGAAGCCAACGTGGTAGATGGCATCACAAAAGATATAGAAGACATAAGTCTGTCTGCAGTTGTTTCTGAAGTCAACCTTGTTGGGTCCAATCCAAGAGAATAGTGGATTGACACTGGAGCTTCAAGACGTGTTTATTCTGACAAGGGCCTCTTCACAACCTTTGAACCAGTAGAGAATGGGGAGAAACTCTTCATGGGTAATTCTGCCACATCTGAAGTACAAGGTCTGGGCAAAGTGGTGCTAAAGATGACCTCTGGGAAGGAACTGACTCTGAACAATGTGATGTACATACCGGATATCCATAAGAACCTTGTATCTGGTTCACTTCTGAGTCAGATAAATTTGTATTGACCAAAAATGGTCTTTTTGTGGGAAAGGGACATGAATGTGGGGGTATGTTTAAACTTAATGTAATGACTGTAAAGCCCAATATCAATAAAGCTACTTCTTCTGCTTATTTGATTGAGTCCTCTACTTTATGACATGGTAGACTAAGACATGTTAATTATGATACTATACATAGATTAATTAACTTAAATCATATTCCTGATTTCCAAATTGATATAAAACATAAGTGTCGAACTTGTGTTGAAGCAAAATTGATAAGGTCATCTTTTCAAACTATTGAAAAAAATACTGAACCCCTTGATTTAATTCACAGTGACATTTGTGACTTAAAATTTGTACAAATAAGGGGAGGTAATAAGTATTTTATTACTTTTGTCGATGATAGCACAAAATATTGTTATGTGTATTTGCTAAAATCCAAGGACGAAGCAATAGAGAAGTTTATTCTCTATAATAATGAGGTAGAAAATCAACTTAATAAGAAGATTAAGATGATTAGAAGTGACCGTGGTGGAGAATATGAATCACCTTTTGGTGAATTCTGTGCACAATACGGAATAATACATGAGATTACTCTGCCTTATTCACCTCAGTCAAATAGTGTTGCTGAGAGGAAAAATCGTACCTTGAAAGAGATGATGAATGCTTTGCTGTTAAGTTCTAGGTTGCCTCAGAACATGCTGGGGGAAGCTGTTTTAACAGCTAATTAACTTTTAAATAAGGTACCCTGCAAGAAAAAAGAAAAGACACCTTATGAATTGTGGAAAGGTTCCTACAAATACTTGTGAGTATGGGGATGTCTTGCTAAGGTATTGGTACCTATACCTAAAAAAGTGAAAATAGAACCAAAGACAGTAGATTACATTTTCATTGGTTATGCACATAATAGTAGTACTTATCAGTTTCTTGTATATGAGTAACAAATCCCAGACATACACAAGAACATGATAATGGAATCGAGAAATGCATCGTTCTTTGAACATGAATTTCCGTATAAATCCAAGGAAGTACCTAGTTTATCTAAACGAACTTACGAGTCTATCTCTGAGGATAGTCAAGACCAAGAGCAAGTCGTTGAAGATGAGCCTAGACGCAGTAAAAGAGCAAGAACTGAAAAATCATTTGGTCTGGATTTTTTAGTTTACATGTTAGAAAGTGAACCTCAAAGTTTCCAAGAAGCTGTGAGCTCTATTGAGGGACCTTTGTGGAAAGAGGCCATTAAGAGTGAAATTGATTCCATCTTGCAAAACCATACATGGAAACTAGTGGATCTTCCTCCAGGATGCAAGCCACTTGGTTTGAAATCGATTTTCAAAAGGAAAATGAAAGCAGACGGAACAATTGACAAATATAAGGTTAGATTAGTTATCAAAGGTTATAGGTAAAAAGAAGGCCTAGATTACTTTGATACTTATTCTCCTGTGACGAGAATAAATTCCACAAGGATGATACTTGCGATTGCCACTCTGCGGAATCTTGAAGTACACCAAATGGATGTAAAAATAGCCTTTCTTAATGGAGATTTAGATGAAGAAATCTATATGGAACAACCTGAAGGTTTTGTTGTTCCTGGACAAGAAAAGAAAGTCTGTAAACTGGTCAAGTCTCTATATTGCTTGAAGCAAGCACCAAAGCAATGGCATGAAAAGTTTGACAGAGTAATGCTTGCTAATGGTTTTAAAATTGATGAGTGTGACAAATGTGTCTATGTCAAAAACACTGAAAATGGCTACGTCATTTTGTGTCTTTATGTTGATGACATGCTCATTATTGGTAGTAATGACAAGATGGTCAAATCTACTAAGAATATTTTGAACTCCAACGTTGACATGAAAGATATGGGTCTAGCTGATGTAATTTTGGGAATTAAAATTACAAGGACGTCTGATGGACTCATACTTAATCAGTCACACTATGTGGACAAAATTTTAGAGAAATTCAACAAAGATGATTCTGGAGTATCCAGAACACCGATAGATATGAGTCAATACCATTTTAAGAATAAAAGTGAGAGTGTTTCTCAATTAGAATACTCAAGAGTGATTGGTAGTCTGATGTACTTGATGAGTTGCACAAGGCCAGATATAGCCTACACAGTTAGTAGGCTGAGTAGATATACGAGTAATCCAAGTGCTGAGCATTGGAAAGGAATTGTGAAAGTACTTAAGTACTTACGATATACTCGTAACGACGAACTGCACTATAACAGATATCCTGCAGTTTCAGAAGGATACAGCGATGTAAACTGGATATTTGATATAAAAGACTCAAAATCTACTAGTGGGTATGTGTTCACACTAGCTGGAGCAGCTGTATCATGGAAATCTTCGAAACAAACGGTTATAGCACGATCCACGATGGAATCTGAGTTTATAGCTCTAGATAAATGTGGTGAAGAGACTGAATGGCTACGCCATTTCTTAGAAGATATTCCAGATTGGCCTAAGCCTGTGCCGCCAATATCTATACATTGCGACAGTTAATCGGCTATTGGAAGGGTACAGAGTAACATGTATAATGGTAAGTCTAGACATATACGTCGTAAACATAATACCATTAGATAACTACTCTCAATGGGAGTTATTACTATAGACTATGTGAAGTCTAAGGATAACTTAGCAGATCCGCTAACCAAAGGGTTAAACAGAGAGTTAATTGATAAATCATCGAGAGGAATGGGACTAAAGCCCATAAAGTAAAAGTCTATACAATGGAAACCCAACCTAGTTGACTGGAGATTCCAAGATCTAGGTTCAAAGGGACAACCTAATTGTAAAGACTTAGTTGGATCACTGTGGGGGTTATCCTCCTGTGAGCGTATTACCCTCATGTCTATTCCTGTGAAGAAATGCAGTGATGCCCGTAAGGAATAGGGTAAGCAAAGGCTTTTAATGATTCTTATGCGTCGGGACACTGAGCAAAGTAATGCGGGTTACTCTTAACTAAGAAATCACCTATGTGAGAGAGAAGTGGGGCCGCTTTAAAGGGGAATTATGAGGGCTTAATTCCTTAGAAACTCTTGCAGAACCAGGGAGAGATGTTCAAGGCCAAAATGAACATAATCGTAAGAACTGGATTTGTTAGGAAAGATTCCTGTGTGAAGTATATCATCCTTTACATGAACGACAGAATAGTTCAAAGAAATAGTGTCTACCGATCAGTCAATAAAGTAAATATACTCTCACGAAGGAAGGTTCAAAGGGTAACACCTACCTATCCTATGCAGGTTTCGATCATTGAACTCTATCACCTTGTCTAGAGTCTGTAGTTTCTCTTTTTACAATTTCTATTCATGTGGGGGATTGTTAGAAAATGGGCTAAGAATTGGGTTAAGACTTTGGGCTTATCTTGGGCTTGGAAGCCCATGTATATTGAGAAGTCCAATTTTTGTGTTATAGAACTCATTTTCATGAACCATTTTGAAGCTAAAAATTGAGTGGGACTCACATCTTGTTGATGAAAAGTCTTGGTGAATTCTTGTTCTCCTCCGCGAGAACATTGATTTCGTATATTTACACGCTCAAAATGGTGCACGGATGAATGAGAAATAGTTGCTCAAAAGTGCACCATTGAAATGGAAAAATGAAAGAAAAATGTGAGAGTCCCACATTGGTGGGAGATGCTTGGTTCAAGTGGTTTATAAAGAACCTTGTTTTGTGATGGTGGTAAGAATAACTACCACAGATGCTCTCTCAGGCGCACACAGGGGGGGTGCAAATCTTCGGGCTTGGGCCTGAATTTGCATGGGCTCGTGTGTGCCCGCACCTGCGGACACGAATGCCGGGCCGAAACTTGGACCATAGTAACCCCAACTTTTTGTTGTGGCCTAATACAATTTTTTCTTTCTTTTTTGACCATTTTGCTGCCTAAAACATGAAACTGCCATCAGAAACGTTTTAGATGCCAAGCCATTAATTGTTAAACATTTTTAACATTTTGATTATGGCTTGCATGTGTAACAGCCATGTTAATGGCTTAAAAACTATAGTAACAGCTATACTAAAAGCTGAAAAATGTTTTGGGTTTAATGAAAATGTTTCAGATTGTTTGCTAATAAGTCCTCCCTTGGAGACTATAAAAGGAAACCTCCTCCTCTTCATTTTAGATATCCAAAAACCGAGAGCTATCCTCTTCTCTCAAGTTTTCTCTCTGCTTCTTTCTTCCTGCTTCCAGTTTTTAGTTTCCAGCTATAGTAATTCGAGTATCTAGGAATTTCATAGCTAGAATTCTTAGTATTTTGGAGTTCATACTAATCTAGTTCGTAGAGTAGAAGTGCTGGTGCTTCACTTACTACTCTAGTCGTTGTATCCTGAGGAACTGATGCTTACAATTCCTCAAGCATTCTACCGGAGGGTGCGAATCAGTTCTAAAGACACTGTGTGGTACACAGGCCTCGACCGTTAACAATCTTTTATTTTGCAGGAATGCTTGTTTCAGAAGTGCCACCGAAATTCTGCTCAAGGTTAGAGCTTAATATTTTGGTAACATTATTTTTTTTTAATAAACGTTTGTAACCTTATATATTGCATGTTTATAATTTCTTTACAAATGTTGCTACCAACTCTTCCCACGTGCCGAGGCTGCCTGCTGGTAGATTAACGAATCATGAATATACTCGATCAGTAAGGGATTTTGAAAATTCCCTCAATCGTAATTCATGGTCATCGGTGTAGATTCCAAGATCGTCCAAGAAACCAATAACATGTTCTCTGGCATTGCCTTTCTTTCCATCAAATTTATTGAATTGAGCACTTATATAGTCTTTTAGATATGGCTTAAAAAGGATATGCACGGGATAGGGAGGTTGGAAGTTTACTGCTGCTACAATCTTGTTGGCTCTTTCTACCTCCACTTTAAGTACATTTTGTAGTTGCTCTTTGGTAATAAAACTGTGTGAAGTTTCATTATTCATGCCTACTGGAATTGTGACAGGAGGATTGGCAGGATTTTCTTCCGTTGTTAACATGACGGTATTTTGACTGCCTAATGCAGGTGAATTATTATTTTGACTTGATGGGATAGGGATAGACAAAGTCCCCAGTCCATTTCTTCTTTCCAACTCAGCTAACTTTCGCATTATCAGTTCTTGATATTGCATTAAGCTTTGCAGTGTATTTTCTATATAGATAAGAGTTTCTCCTTGTTGAGTGGATGTTTCGAAACTTGGCAGATGTTGTTCGTCAGCCATTTGAAAGAATGAGATAGAAAGTGGGACAAAAAATAGAAAGATATGTGAGAAAAGAAAAAAATGGAGTAGAATTTAATAAAAAGAAATTTAAAAAAAAAGGTGTAGTATTTGGACAGAATTTTGAGAAGTAAAACTAGTACAATTTTGGCAAAGTTTTGGTATATGAAATAGAATTTTGAGAATTAAAACTGGCAAAATTTTGGCAAAGTTTCAATATTCGAAACAGAATTTTGAGGAGTGAAACTAACAGAATTTTGGCAAAGTTTCGATATACGAAACAGAATTTTGAGAAGTGAAATTGGCAAAATGGCGGGATGCACTTGCGGATCTGGGGAATCCTAAGAAAAACGTAGTTTCCCTAATGCTACTCCCCAGTAGAGTCGCCTTTTAATATTCGGGATTGTACCTCATGCTCTGATTAATTAACAGGACCTGTGATTAATTAAAATATAGTAGAGAATAATTGAGATTAAGGTTAGATCACACAGTGCACACAGAAAAGGCTATTACAATGTGTGCCACGTGTCGAAGTCCTAGTATGCAGTCGAGATAGAAAATGACACTTCACATGTTACCCTTGCCACGTTGGTGATCGTAGAAATGACTCGCTTAGTATGCACAGGTGAAAGAGTTATCACAATATTGTCTATGTGTCGAAGCTCTGATGGGCAGTCGATATAGAAAACCACATATTCCACAGCATCCTTGCCACGTTAGTAGTTGCAAAGATAATGCACTTGCGATATCATAGTAGTAATAATAATAATAATGACGTAATAATAACATAATGTTATCATAACTCTGATATTACGTATCGAAGTCTTAATAGGCAGACGCAATAAAGAACGACACTTCTCATGGTGTCCCTGTACGTAGGTAGTTGCAGGGATAACTAGCTTACGGATCGATAATAATATAATAATACGATAAAGAATCTAATTGACGGATGCGAATAAACTGACCATAATGTCAACTAGAAGTCAATGAGAGGTTAGATAAAGAATCTAATTGACGGATGTGAATAAACTGACCGTAATGTCAACTAGAAGTCAATGAGAGGTTAGATAAAATACTAGTAAACGATAGTGATAGAATACAAAATCCCAAACTTGTGCCATAGATCAAGCATAGAGTTTGAGAAGAGTAGCTCGGTACTCACAGATCACTGAAATGTGAATACTAAAGCCTGCATGCAAAATAACTTATGAAACAAGTGAGAAAAATGTGTGTAGAGAAAGATAGTATAAAAATAATTAAATGATAGAAAGATAGAAAAGTAATTAGATATTGAGAAAATTATATGAAAAGGATAATAGGCCTAGAATATATAGATAGATGTAGATAGGCCTGAGAATGGATACAAGTAAAAGGACGTAAATTTCCAAACTTAGATAAAAATATGTGTAGAGATGTAAATACTAGAAACTTGTTGATCAAGTCTTAAACATGCATGAATACATATAATGATGAAAGACTAATGGAGGAGATGAAAGTGTGAGAACCAGTAACTTTTAAAAAGTGCAAATGAGATGCAAAGATGTATATATTGTTAGCTCAAGATTAGCTAACCCAAGAGGAGGGAAGTGAATTGAGTTTTAAAAACTTTTACAAACTTTTGTTAATAAGCAAGTAAATTATGCAATTAAAAACAATAACAAGTAGAAATAACAAAGTAGCATGCACAAGCTCAAAATAAATAGATTAAAGAGATAGGGATAGAGAAATACAAAGACTATTTTTACGAGGTTCAACAAACACGATGGTTTGTCTACGTCCCTGGCTCTTGGCAGTCCGCTTCGAGCTTTCCACTATCGGATCAAGAGAATGGGCTTGACCGACCTTTTTACGTAACGACTGATTTTTCCTTAGGCACACTCACGCCTTTACAATAGCTTTGAATCTGGCTCTATCACACTTAACTCGGATTATTTAGACTCCGGTGCCAATCTCACCTAAACCAGGTTGTTTATGAATCCGATGTTAACCTCACCTCACAAATACAATTTTTTTTTTATTTATTGATACACTCAACTAGAATCTCTCTTAGGAAAGTAATAGATACAAGGTAAGCCTAGAGAGAATAAATGAGAATACAAGATCTAATCTAGTTTGGCTCAAGTGATTTTTTTTTGTGAAAAAGTAGATTTAAAAGTTTGAATTATAAAAGATGATTTGAACAACTTGAAAGTATGATTAAAGCAATATAGGGATGTTCAAAAGTTATTTCAAGTATTAGAAAAACTTCTACTTATAGACTTGAATGAGAACTAGCCGTTTTAGGCTGTTTGACAGACAATCTGTCATTTTCGATAGACTGAAAGTGCATTTTCAGTCGACCGAAAATACTAGCCATTAGTAGTACGGTTCTAACAGTCGAATCTGAAAACTCCTGAAAATTCGGCAACGATTCGGTAGTCCGAAAATGGGAATCACTCTGCCAAAAGTACCAGAGAGCTTGTTTTGATTTTATTTCAGGTCTTTTTCGATTCTTTTCAAAATTGTGACTTCTTAAATTAATTTTTGTGAAATATGGAACCTATAAAAATTCATAAATTAATTTAAAAGCTTGTGTAAAATAAATTTCATATTTTTATTGGATATAAGCAAGTTTAACTGTATCGATTTGAAAATTTCTAATTTTATGAAAACTTTGATCCATTAAGATCATATTATGTGTAAATAAGTATTCCAATACAAGAACTAAGTACATAACCTTTGTTAGTCTAGGTCTTATATTCTTGAACTTTGTCTTCAAGCTCTTTTCTATAATCCATCTTGAATGTCTTGTGATCCTATCAATTTAACTTGCTACACACTCAAGAAGATTATTAGTTCTTATTCATATGTTTGTTAACTTCAAAATATGAGTGTAGAATTGATGATACAAAGCATGAGTCAACAAACTCCCCCTTTTTGATGATAACAAATATTTTATTTAAAAAAGAGTAAGGAATAAGAAATAAATAGTGATAAGCATCCTTACCAAATCTTGAATGCTTCCTCTCAAAATATGCTTAATAAAAAAATTGAAGCTCCCCCTTAAAAGATGCATATTTTGAAGTTTTTTCCTTATAGATATCAATTGTGTTAAGGAGACATAAAATGACCAAGTTGATACCAACTAAATTAATTTAAATCAAAACACATTCTTTTTCACCCCTTTTTGATATCATCAAAAGAAAAATCCACAAGAAAGAAGAATAAAGCAAATATGAGATATAACTATAAAATATCCAAAAAGAAATTCAGACAAAACAGTGCAAACAAACCATAATGAATCATGAAATAACTAAAGAAACACAAGTTTAGAAAACAAAATAATCTATGGAGGAGGAAAATAGCCAAGGAAGGATTGCATCATCCTTATCATCTCGTCCTGTTGGTCTTGAATGATTTGGAATTGACGTTGTTGATGTTGACAGACGAAGTTGATATCGGCTGATAAAATCTGAAAGTGCTCTAACTCGGTGTCGTGTAGGTACTGGATGTCAAGCTGTATGGTGTTAATGCGTTCAGAGAGGTTGTTGAATGCTTCATTGAAGTCAAATCCTTGAGCGGAAGCCTTCAAATCCTTGAGCGGAAGCCTGTTCAGCATGAGTGCCTTCAGGAGCACCTTCAGCAACTCCTAGACCACTACCGCCAGCTTCTTATTGAGTACCCATGCCATAATCATATCCATGTTTGATTTTGGAGACCCATTCATTGTTGAGAAAACTAAATCCCATGAGACTGAAGGTCTTGTTATTGAACTCAACATCAATAATCCATGGTTTGCATTCTGCTTCAACGAATAGTGGGATGTTGAAGTGTTGAAAGATACGAGTGAGTAGGAAACTTTCAAGCTTAAGAATTGCTCGTATTCAAGCTCTTTTTACCCGAATTTTTTGTTTTTGGTGTATATTTCAGGTGAGAAGATATTAAGAGGATAATACCGACTTTTCATATGTAACCCAGACTATATCAAGGTAATTTGATCAATCGCATGCGAAAACGGATGAGTAACATCTCAATAGTATGTAGCAGCGCCAACAGTATAGAAGAAACTGGGCAAAATTGGGCATTGTAGCCCTATATTGGTGCAGCAGTGCCAGAAGTTCCAGAACGCGGCGCCAGGAAGTAGTACTGCAGTGCCACTTCCATGGTGCCACATCGCCACTTCTAGGGCACCGCTGTGCCAGTTCGTGGCGCCACGGCATTGATGCTATGGTACCGCAGTGCCAGGCCTGTGGCACCGTTTCCTAGGTTTTGTGGCACTGCAGTGCTATAGTTTGGTACTGCAGCACCACCTTCTCGACCGTCTTGGCGCCACGGCGCCAAATTTGACGCCGCTGCACCACAAAGCGCAAAATATGTTACAAAATTCTTGGATTGTAGCCGGTTTGTCTCTGGTATTTAACTTTTCTTCGGCTTATCTAAAGATTATCACAGAAAAAACCCTAGCAGCCAGAGTTTGAAAGAGTTTTAGAGAGTTCTTGAAGGAAAAACAACAGAAAGAAGGAGGAATCAAGAGGATACGAGAAGATTGACAAAGCTTCACAGAGTTTTTCTTTCTCTTCCTTTGGTTTATTCTTCTATTTTCTGCAACGAACATATATAAGCTTTATCATTTCTGTTGTGTCCTTCTTAGTATAACTATGAACTAAACCCTTTTTCTAGGGATGTAATCAAACGTCTAATGTAATTCATTTACTTTATTTTTCTCATTTGTTCTTGATATCCATGGATGAGTTAATTGTTCTATCTTGTACTTAGTGCTTCTATTTACTTGGCCATTAAATAAATTTATTATGTGAAACCTTTATGAACTTGGAAATAGGAGTTTAGGTTTAGAAATAGGTTGAACAATATAAGATTACCTAGTGCAGGGTGAGTTTGCATATGATTGGAATATACCTATGTAACTTGTGCAACCATATGTGAGAATTACCTAGCTTAATAAGTTTAATCAATTGATGTTAAGAGTAACATATTATCTTGTTTAGATATTTTTATCGATGTTTTGGAAAGGAATTTGTGAATACCACTGAATTCTCGGTTGTTGATTCTAAATAGATGATTGAAAAGTGAGGAAAACTAGTAATTGAATGAATTAGAGGGTAGATTGCATCCCTAGGCTTCTTATCGTTGATATAAAACTATCTTTAGTTGTTTAGTGTTGATTTCTGTTATTTCCTTCTATATTGAGTTCACATTTTAATTTTGGTTCAAAACAACTATTCTTGTTGTTTGGATAAATTGTCAACTAGTTACGGTTAGTACTTAGCATTTATGAATCGTTTGCTCCTCGCGGGATTTGACACTTTCTTACTATTTATATTACATGTTGCGACCCATATACTTGTGGTTTGTGTGTTAGAAATAACCTAATAAGTTTTTGGCACTATTGCCGGAGAGCACAGTGATTTATAGTTAGTTAATACTAATATCAACTGGTTTAAATTTAATTCAAACTTTCTTTGTTTTGTGCATATTTTAGGTACTAAAACTACAATATTTGTGTATGAAACGAGCAAAGAGCCTTGAATTTTTACCTCTAGACCCTGAAATTGAGCGGACCTTGAGGGAGCTTAGATTATACAAAAATTAAAGGAACAATCCTCAACCTACCATGGCAGACCAAGTCAATGCAAGGCTACTTTAGGATTTTGCTGTTCCCGTAGTCAATGGGGTTAGTTCAAGTATCCGAACACTAGCTATCAATACCAACTTTGAGCTGAAGCCAGCTATAATTCAGATGGTGCAAGGGACATTCCAGTTTGGTGGCTTGCTGAGTAATGATCCCAACCAATACATCATGAACTTTTTAGAGATATGTGATGCCTTTAAGCATAACGGAGTGAGCGATGATGCCATTCGATTGCGTTTGTTTCCGTTCTCTTTGAGGGACAATGTGAAATGATAGTTGAATGCTCTACCCTCAGGATCCATCACCACTTGGGATGAATTAGCTTAGAAGTTCCTTGCCAGGTTCTTCCCTCCTGCCAAGACAGCTAAATTGAGGAATGACATTATATCATTTGTGCAGTTTGATAACGAGTCTTTGTATGAAGCTTGGAAGCACTACAAGGAGCTAATCAGAAGGTGTCCTCACTATGAAATTCCCAAATGGCTCCTGGTTCAAATTTTCTATAATGAATTGATGGAGCATTTGAGAACAATCGTTGATGCAGCAGCTGGTGGAGCTCTGATGGGTAAATCCTCTGATAAAGCTTTTGATTTGTTAGAGGAGATGGTTGCAAATAACTACTAGTAGCCTTCAGAAAGAGTCAATCTGAAGAGAACAGCTAGTATTAATGAGATAGAAGCTATTTCAACTTTGGCTGCCCAAATAAATGCCTTGACCAAGAAACTTTACTTTATGGCAGTTCATGGAGCTCATGCTTTGCATAGTTCAACCAGGGCTTGTGAGGAATACGGTGACGGTTACTTGAGTTCGTTTTGTCTATGAACATAGAGTCAACTCAATTTGTGGGCAACCACAGTCAACAATTACGCAATAACCCCTACTCCAATTCCTATAATCTGGGTTGGAGAAATTATCCAAACTTCTATTGGAGCAACCAAAATCATCAAGGGTTAGGTTCTAATTCAAGACCAATGCACCCTCGGGATTTTAGAATCCAAGTCACTCCATACAAGAGAAAAAGCTGTCTATAGAGGAGATACTCATGCAATACATCGCAAAGAATGAAGCCAACACTCAAAATCAAACTGCCACCATGAGATCTTTGGAGATACAACTTGGCCAATACTATGACTAACCTGCCTCAAGGAGTATTACCAAGCAATACTGAAGTGAATCCAAGAAACGAGGGCAAGGAGTATTATAATGCTATCACACTGAGAAGTGGGAAAGAGTTATTGAAGATTATTGAGAAGCCCACTTCCCCTTCGAAGCCAATGGTTGAAGAAGTTGTTAAGGAAGAGCAAGCTAAAAAGAATGATAGAGAGAAGCCGAGTGAAGATATGAGTATTGGGATCCCTCAATATCACTACCAAAGCCATGTCCTTACAATCCACCGTTACCGTTCCCTCAGCGCTTTCAAAAGAAGAAGCTTGACTAACAATTCTCTAAGTTCTTGGAAATGTTCAAGTAATTACACATCAACATCCCATTTGCCGAGGCACTTAAGCAAATGCCTAGTTATTTAAAGTTCATGAAGAAGGTCCTTTCCAAAAAGAGGAGATTGGGGGAATATAAGACCGTTGCTCTTCAAAACAAGCTTCCTCCTAAGCTCGGGGATCTGGGAAGCTTTAACATTCTTTACACTTTTGGTGATCATTTATTCGGTAAGACTTTGTGTGATTTGGAAGCTAGTGTCAATTTAATACCATTCTCTGTGTTTTAAAAACTCAGTTTAGGTAAAGCAAGGCTAACTATAACTATGCTCCAATTTGCGGATCGGTCTATCAAGTATCCACGAGGAATCATTGAGAATGTGCTTGTGAAGGTGGATAAGTTATTCTTTCCAGTTGATTTCATTGTTCTTGACATGGAGGAAGATGAACATCTTCCAATTATCCTTGGAAGACTGTTCTTAGCAACCGGGAGGACAACGATTGATGTGTACATAGGAGAACTTACCATGAGGGTGGAGGACCAAGTAATATCCTTCAATGTATTCAAAGAGGCGGATTCTCCTAATGACATCGATGACTATTATAGAGTAAATTTGGAGAAAGATAGCATTGAAGACAATTCATTGAACGAAGCTCCACTGATCAATCATGAGGCCTCAATCATTCACCCCATTGATGTAGAGGCAAAGAAGGCTCAAGGAAGTTCTAATGTTGTGGAAGCACTACAACCTTTTTCTAACTCTAATCCTCCAATAGAAATCATAGAGCCTTCAATCTCCTCCTCCAGCCACCACAAGCCTTACAAGAAGGTTATAAGAAAATGGAGAATTAAGAAGAAAATATAGGGTGATTATCATTTTGAACCGGGACCAAGAGGTGTGCTTAGTTCATCTTGTTTAAAACTCTTCCCAGGCAAGCTCAAGTCAAGATAGTCGAGGCCATCCAAAGAGACTAATGTGTCTCCATGTAGTGCAATTAAGGTGGACAATAAGAGCCCAACTAGAAGAATCAAGATGAATGTTCAACAGCTCAAGGAGTACCTAGGAGGAGAAATTGATCGAGCTATATCATCCAATGTCTTAACCAATCCTCAATGAGGAGTAGCTCTATTAAGCTAGGGACATTAAACAAGCGCAAATTGGGAGGTAACCCAAGTTTTTGAATTTTTTGAGTTTGAAAGTTCAAGTTGAGTTTGTGCTTTAGTATGATTTGTTAGAAATAAGTTGGAGAAGATATGCTAAGAGGGGTGAAATTGCAAAAAAAATAGGTCTGTGCAGTCATTTTGGTGCTTCAAGAGGTCTGAATGGTGCCCCAGCGCCATTTTGGGGTGCCAGAAACAGAAACTCGGCGCCCCGGCGACATTTTCACGCAGAAGCCCAGCCGGTGGCGCCGGGCAAAAAAAGAAAAGAAAAACGCGAGTTGGCATTACACTGCCGATTTCTAGCACTGCAGCGCCACTCGCTGGCACTGATTTTTTTTTAAGGGAGCCGTGGTTCCCTCCCCCCTTAAAACAAACACTCCTCTCTTCTACGGTCTTCCTCTCACCACTCTCTAACACTCCTTCCCTCATATTTCAACTAATCTCCATCCTAACCACTCAAAAATCTCACCATTGTCTTTCAACCATCAACCATTTCAACCTCCAAACACCACCATCATCACTCTATCTCACTATCACTATCTCCAACCTTCCATTTCATTGGTGGCCTTTCACACAAGCTCATCAAGGCAATTCATCAACTCTTTATGGATGAAAGTAATTGTTGACCTTTGAGGAGAGCAATTTTGTGGTGAAAACAAAGAGCACACCTAGTATTGAGTGGTGGAGAGTTGTGTTGCTTCAATTGATTTTCACAAGTACTCGGTAGTGTATTGTTGTTGCAAAGTTAGAGTTATGCCATTATTTTAGGGAATTTAAAAGGGGTTGAGAGCTGGTATTCTGGCACCAAAGAGGAAGGCTATGGCTGCAAGTCCCAGTTATGATCAAGACTACTTTATTTCTTTGGAAGCTTCCAACAGATTTGGGAGTAAAAGAGCAGTCATTCTTGAAAGAAGTTTTGATATAGGTGAAAATAGTTTCTCAGACATTGTGTCTAAAATAAAAAGAAGAAAATGGGAGAAACTTTATGAGCAACCAAATTCCAGGGTATGACTGATTGTACAAGAATTTTATGCCAACGTAGCTGAATATAGAAGCTGCATCACCAAGGTGTGTGGACAGAATATTTCATTTACAAGGGCATCAACCAAGAGTTTTTTCAAGCTGCCTAACATAGATAATCATGAGTTGGCCGAGCACCAGACTACACTGATGTATCGTGTGTTTTATGTGCACTGGGCACTGAATAGGTATGGCACAAGAATGAGCGAAAATGTCTAAAAACCAAAATCATATCTGCATCCACCAAAGCTTGGTCTTATTTTCTGAATGCTTATTTGATGCCGGTGTCTTATCACAGTGACATCACGCTCGACCATGCTGTTCTTCTCTATGCCATCATCAAGGGCCTATCCATAGATGTTGGGTGAATGATTCGATATTCCATCTTACAAACCATTCACAAGGTGAGAAATGGAATGGCGTGCCTATCGTTAATCACTGAATTATACTCCTGAGCTGGAGTTGTTTGGGCACCCAGTGATGAGCTAGTCCTTCCTCAGCATGTCCTCAACTACCCTGCCTTGGTGAGATTATTGAAACATGAGTCGGCCCCCTATTCTTTAGCAAGAGCCTCCTCCAGTTGGCAGCGTCCAATTACGTCAGCACCCGAGACTATAGCCGAGTCTGATGAAGAAGCCAAAGAGTCAGATTCAGATTTTCATGATGAATCGAGCTCTATGCTCCAACAGTTGACTTTAGTGGAACAAGGCCTCCATGAGCATCGTCAGGATTTCCAGCAGTTCAACTAGCATTTTCAGGCACACCAACAATGGTGCCACCAATGAGCAGACTATCACTCCAACTGCATCAACATGTTTGCCGCTCACTTTGGCATGAATATGGCATGATTTC
>JXTC01000683.1:58318-78367 GCA_002914845.1 Trema orientale
AGTCAATTAGACTCTAATTAATAATTCAAGCATAGTATTAGCACTTAATAATTAGAATTCACAAAAATAACATTATGCGATTAAGCTTAACCTAAGCTAGCTTAGTGCAACTAAATACGGTTATTAATAGTCAAATTGAGAAATTTGACTTAAATTCTCTATATGATGGGCAGGAAAGCGGCACATTGTTACAGTAAATGGCCAAGGGAAAATAGGCACCCGATGGGGGGAAATTGAAAATATTAAGGTCTATAACAACGATGTCACTACTATAAAAGTATTTAATTTTTTTTCATATTTAAAAATTAAATGTATAAAAATATAAATAGTAACTAGTCTATAACGATATACTATTGCCGTTATAGAGAATTGGCAGTAATTTGTCCACGTGAAAATAGGCACCTGCTAGGGGAATCTAAAAATATCGGGCTCTATAATGACGACACTTATCTCCGTTATAGGTATTTTTAAATTTATTTAAATTAAAAAATAAAAGTTGTAAATATTTAATTAATAAAATCTCTATAACGACAACGTCATAATATTGGAACCCAAAAATTGGGTGGACACCCGGAAAATTGTAAATTAAAACGGTGTAGTCTTGCACTATATATAACGACGAATTCTTTAATGTTATAACAATGATGTTTGTCATTATTATAGACACTGAATATTTGTTGCCGATTCTCTTCTTCTTCTTCATTTTTACCGGTTCTCTCTCTCTGTCTCACATAATCCAAAACCAAATTTTATTTACACTTTATTTACACTTTAAATATTGTTGTTTGGTTTTAGATTATTGTTAATTTTAGATTATGTTAGATTTATTTATGTGAATTTAGGGAAAAAAAAAAGGACTATTAGATTATTCATTTTACGGTATTAGAATATTGTTAGAAAATTGTTTTGTTATATGTTAGTAATTTTTTAATGTTCAAAGTTTGGTCATGGAGATTTTAGAAATTACATGATTAATTTATGATTTATGTTGAATATGGATATGTAAGAATATGTATGATTTTGGTAATTTTGCATATGATTATGATATAGTAATTGTGATGTGGATTGGATTAGAAAATAGGTAAAAAAAAAAAAATAGGAATTTTGAATAATTGTGTAAATAAAATATAAAATTAAGAGTAAAAAATATGTGGAAATAAGTTATAGAATGATAGGTTTGAATAAAAAAAAATAATTTATAATAAGATTTGGAAAAATTTGTGGAATAAGAATTTAATTTGTAATAGTTTGTAATAATGTGTGTAAAGAACAGAATAAATGTTAATAATAAATAATAACTATAAATAAAAAATATAGTCATTAAATATAATTAATGTAAGATATGTTTAGAAAATAAAATACTTAAAACACCACAATAAGTAATTAAATACCTAAAATACTCCTATAAGTAGTTAAATGCCTAAAATACCCTTATAAGTAATTAAAAACCAAAAAATTTCTTTATTAATAATACCTGAAATACCCCTATAAGTAGTAAGATACCTAAAATACCTCTCTAAGTAATAAAATGCCTAAAATACTCATAAGTAGTTAAATGCCTAAAATACCTTTATTAGTAATTAAATACCAAAAAATCTCTCTTAATAATAAGATAACTAAAATACCCCTATAAGTAATAAGATACCTAAAATACCCCTTCTAAGTAATAAAATGCCTAAAATACCCCTATAAATAGTTAAATAGCTAAAATACCCTTATAAGTAATTAAATAACAAAAATATCTCTATTAATAATAAAATGCTTAAAATACTCTTATAAGTAATTAGATATCTAAAATACCCCTGTAAGTAATAAAATGCGTAAAATACTCCTAAATTTAATAAAGTATATAAAATACCCCTAAAATACCCATTTAGTAAATAAAGTAACCATATTACTAATAAGATACCCGAAATACCTATAGAATTTATAAATTACCAAAAATACCTCTACATTCACAATAATGCCCAAAAGTACCCGTGTAGTTCATTAAATATCAAAAATTGCGTTTAAATATAAAAATACCCCAAATACCCCTAAAGTATCAAAATACTCAAAATGCCCCTAAAGGAACCAAAATTAGCAGAAATTTTCTCCTAGGATAAAGGAAACAAAAATTACAATTGTAAGTCATTCTTTGGCAAGCATTTTTTTATTAGAATGAAATATTGGTTTTCTAATAGGAATAAAGTTTCTTGGGAACAACTTCTGTATTTAGTAGTTTTTCTTATAAATTATGATTTTCTCACTGTCATTACATGTGAAATACGTTATGTATAATATGACTGTTGCACATCATCTAGACTTATTCTATATCTTAGTAGTCTGGATGATGTTCAACAGTCGGGTTTTATATAATTATTTTCACTCAAAAAATATCCTTAGACTCGTTCGGGAGTCAGTGGGAGATTATGCATCTCGATATCGACCCCTGAATTATCCCGATTAGACAGTTTAGAACTACACATTATGTGTTGTCGTTCACTTATAAATATTGTTCTTTGGTCGAGTTCTGGTGGTATTTCCCTATATTCTTCGGGTGTGTACATATATGTAGCACACTTAGGGGAGCTTTGGGGAAACACTACTGGATGTTTGGCATGGACGGAATAATATCTGAGTAAATGATGGACCACATAACAAAATAATCAGGAATGAGATAGAGCCTTACCCTTTAAGTGGAGTGAAAAGATGGACTCAGGACACATTATAATCATGCATATTAGACTTGACAATTCTATCTAACTTGTTATGACATCGAACAGCTAGAAGTAAAAAAATTATCAGTGGGCAAATGTTGGATATATTTGAGGAACTAGTTTTCTAAGGAGTATTGGAATAGTGCAATAGCATTTCTTGATAGGGCAAAGAACTATATCAATGATCAAGGCAAAGTTCATTATCCGTGTAAAGAATGTCGCAACATATTACATAAGACACTTGATGTTGTAAAGATGCATATAATAAGTCATGGATTCGATGTAGAATAAACCACTTGGACATTTTATAGAGAAGCAGATGGTGTTAACCTTCTGTAAAATGATGTGCATGGAGGTAATGATATTGTAGATGAGATGGTAGATATTTTATATGACTTCATAAGTCCATCTATGCATGAGCATGTTCATAATGATGTTGATTTGGACAAAGACATTTCTATGTCGTCTTCTATGTTTGCATAATAGTACGATGATTTGTTTTTAGAGGTTGAGTCTGAATTATATCCAAGGTGTACACGTTTCTCAACGTTGAACTTTTTGATCAAGCTTATGTATTTGAAAATAATGAATAAGTGGACTAATAAATCATTTGATAGCCTATTGAAATTATTAAAAGATGCTCTACCAATATCGAAAAAGCTACTGGGGTCGCATTATGAAGCAAAGAAATGGATATCTAAGCTGGGATTAGGGTACGAATCAATTTATGTTTACAAATATGACTGTGCTTTTTTCTAGAAAGAAAATATCGATAAAGAGAATTGTTCTGTGTGTGGGGTAAGTTGTTGGGTCAATAAATATACAAAGGGAAAGAAAGTGCCTCACAAAGTGTTGTGCTATTTCCTAAGCACACTGCAAAAGCATGAGGTGGTACTTTCAGGTCGTTCTAATGAGGAAGGGGTGTTAAGACATCCAATTGAAAGGGAAGCATGGAAAACATTTGATCGCAATTATCCTAATTTTACAAAAGAACCAAGGAATATATGGTTGGGTTTGGCAGCAGATAGATTCAATCTATTTGGTATCATGAGTTTATCTTACAACGTAGGGCCAGTGGTATTAACGACTTATAACTTACCACTTTGGCTATGTATGAAGGAGTCATATTTTATGATGTCATTGTTGATTCTTGATTCTCAATCTCCCAGCAAAGACATGAATGTTTTCTTGAGGCCTTTGGTAGAGGAGTTGAAACAACTATGGGAGATAGGAGTTGATACTCAAGATGCCGCTACTAATAGCACCTTCAGAATGCTAGCTGCACTTTTATGGACTGTTAATAATTTCTCAGCCCGTAGTAGTTTATCTGAGTAGAGTGGTCAAGATTACAAAACTTATCCAACATGTAACGAAGACATCCTTATGCTAAGATTGAAGACGAAAACTTGTTTTGTAGGTCATAGAAGTTTCCTACTGACTAATCACTCAATGAGAAGAAGTTAAGAATTTGATGGAAACCAGAGAGAAGAAACCCACCTCAGCGTTTCAATAATGAAGATATCTTGGCACAGCTGAGAAAGTTGCCATCTATGTTGTTGGGTAAACATCCAAGTTATGAAGGAGTTAAGCGGAAACGTGACAAAGACGAGCCAAACTTGAGAAAGAAAAGTATCTTCTATGAGCTTGCTTGTTGGTTATCATTATTATTGAGACACAATCTTGATGTCATACATATTGAGAAAAATGTGTGTGATAGTATTCTTGGCATGATGTTGGGTATTGAAGGGAAATCAAAAGATATGATTAATGCACGGCGTGATTTGGCCTATATGAAAATAGGACGAGTTTTGCATCTAGTTGAATCAGGGGACAAGTTTATTAAACTTCATGGACTTACTACTGATGAAATACGTAAATTCTGTTAGTTTATTAAATCAATAAAGTTCTCAGATAACTTCACAAGTAATTTGCAGAGAAATGTAACTGACAATGACTAAAAAATTACAGGTCTGAAGTCGCATAATTGCCATGTTATTATACAACATTTGTTGACTCCTGGTATTAGAGTATTTACAAACAAGGAGATACCTTTGATTATTGAACTTTGTAATTTTTTTCATCAAATTTGTGCTCGAATTATGAGTAAGAAAGACTTGGAGAATTTTGAAGATGCCATTATTCTTATTCTTTGCAAGCTTAAGTGGATATTTTCTCTTGTATTTTTTGATATCATGGTTCACTTACTGATACATTTTCCTGAAGAAGCGTTACTCGATGGATCTGTTCACTTTAGGTGGATGTATTCATACAAGAGATATATAAAAAAGTTGAAGGACAATGTCAGAAATTGAGCATGTCTTGAGGGATCTATTACTGAAGGTTATGTTGTTGATAAAGTGTTAATGTTCTGTTTTATGTATTTCTAAGGGATTAAGACAAAAATCAATCGACCTGAAAGGAATGTTGATTCTATTGACATCAGTCCGAAAAAACACTTAAGTGTGTTCTAATCTCAATACCATCTGATTGGGAAAAAAACTTATGTGCTAGTTGATATGCATCTCTGGAAGATAGCGCAATGGTACATATTAAATAATTGCCCAAAGATCCAAAAGTATTTAGAGCTAGCCTCTATAACTAATGAACTTTTAAATAATCACGCTTATGTGTCATTATATTAAACAGAAACATTTTTTCTGTATTATAGTGAACATATAAGGGAGCTCCAATAAAAAGGAGGTGAAAACATGGCTAAAATCCAAATGCGATAGTTTTCGAACTTAGTTTTATACGAAGATATGAATCTTTAAAATGCAATGTGGCTGTATATAAAAGTATTTTCTAATTTACATTTAAATGAATTAACAGATGTATCAATTACATCAAAATAGATCCCCTGAAGTAACTGATGAGTTGTACGAATTGGCATATGTGCAACATTTTCATGTCTCCTCTTATTTTGCGTGCATAGTAAATAGAACTCGATTCGTTATTCGTACAAGAGATTCTAAATGACTGACTCAAAACAGTAGTGTATTTATCCGTAAGACTGATAGAATTACATTCTACAGTTGTTTAGAAGAAGTTTAGGAGTTCAATTATATGGATACATATTCTGTTGTCTTATTCAGGTGCAAATGGTTTAATAACAATCCCACCCAAAAGAAAATAAAAATAGAAAAAAACATAAAAAGTATAGTCATCAACTCTAGGTGGTATAAAGATAAACTATATATACTTGCTTCTCAAGCTAAGTAAGTTTGTTATATTAAAGATTTATTGAATGATCCCAATTGGAGAATTATAGGAGACTTAAGTCATTAAGGTGGAAGGAATATTTAAGATAGTGATATTGAGCCAGTTGTTCTGTAAGATCATAACTCCTACAACTTTATCTTAATGGTTGAACTTGGCAAGCTGGAGTCTATTAGTTACATTCGTAGAAGTCAAAGTAAACATATTCAAAATTCTGATATTGTTGTCAATCATATCGAGGAAGATGATTTTATTGACGATAACGAACTTAATCATGATGACACAATTTTTGATTATGTAGAGGAAGAACAAGATTTGGAGGTGGACAATGATGAAAAAACTGATGAAGATGAACATGAAAATTATATAGATAGCGATGATGATTAATATGAATATGTTATCATTTATTTTTTGTACGAGAATATTTGTTATATTTTTAATACATATCTAACTTATGCTTTTATTTCTATATGCACCATATCATATTTATTTTATTAATGAATATTATTTAGTTATAGCTATTATTGAGCCTTCATATCATGGAAGAGATGCAGGTGGAGAACCTCTACCAGACCCATATAAGATTTATGCACCTTATTAGTCAGATACAAACAATATATTTACTTTATGAATATTATAAATAAATATACATTTACTATATTTTTCATTTATATATATTATTAATATTTTTCCCTTTTTACAGCGCCTGTTAGTAAGAGGAAACGTTCAAAGAATATAGCTTTGAACTTACAGAAGAAGTTTGATTCCTTGCAGCATGGTCAAAAACTCCCGATCAGGTTTGACAAGATGGGAAAGACATGGAGGCTATTAAAGAGAACAAGAGAACTAAAATTATTTTCCTCGACTGATTGGGGTGCTCGTCAGGAAGAATACAGAACCTTTCTACAAGAGTTGGACAAAGTTTTCTACTACACAGAAGGCCAAAATAGAGCCTAGTGTCAAGGTAACTTGACCCTTTAAATAATTATATCTTTACATTTTATTAGAACTTTTATTGGTTAAGTTGACATTTTTTTCTTGTTGCAGAAGTACTTCTAGTATAAAGATGTCACTGATGCCGAGCTGCCTATAGTATCTGCCGACATCGACTGCACTACTCAAGATAACTATAAAAACTGGAAGAATGAGCTCCCTGAGCACTTCATCGAAAATATAGGGGATGAGAAGAGTCTTGACCTTGCTCATGCTAGTCGGTCCGTTCCTACATATATGATTCAGGAGGTGTGTGCATTGAACTCTTCGACTCTGCTGAGTTTAGGATTAGTATTTCGTTTACTTATTAGTTAACTATATTATTTTGTTAAATATAATGCTGAGAACAGGGCCCAGATGAAGTATGTTAGTTGGCAGGGGCCTAAGTCCATTATCGCCAATATATATGATATGGTAGTTTTCTTATAACTTGTTTTTTTTTTTTCAAAATTTTCTTATTACATTTGTTTACTTATACTATTCAATGTACAAGGGGATCCTGACACGGGTGAGACGGGCTCGATCGTGAAGACCTACCACTATCAGTATATGGATCATACGACTGGCACGTGGCCTTCTGTAAAGGTTAAGCAGAATTATATAAGTAACATTATGATTATTTATATTCATTCATTACCTTTTAATTAAATTTTTTTACTAACATTTTTACTATTATTTGTAGCATAAGATGGTTGAGCTTTGTACCACTCAATTGCAATCTCAGGTATCTTCATTTGCCTCTGATTCTTTGATACATACTGCACCAGCTCGTATTGATGAGACGACGATTGCTGACAATGTGCTCGGTGTTAGGCAAGACTATTGGAGAGGAGTTGGTCCGAAGCTCAAGGGAGCTACTAGTACATCTTCTACAACAGCTTCTCCACCACAGGATCCTCTTATTCTCGACACAGAGTTGAGGAACTTCGTCAGCCAGACACAAAGTTATCTAGCTGCTACCCACCACCTATGATGAACAAATGCATAATATGTTGTCCGCATTGGAGACATTGATTCCGGGATTCCGAATGCCCATTCAGCCTCCACTTGCTCCTGCTATTCTAGAAATGCCCCCACTGCATACATTGCCTTCGAGACTCTGAGCTGAACATCCTCCTCGGACTTCTACCACTGCAGACGATGATGATCAAGATGAGAACACTAACTTGGGTAGTAGCTAGCTAGCTAAAAAATAGTTGGTTTTTTTTTACGACATTTTTATATTTGTTAGACACTTTTATGAAATTTTTTGTAGATAACATTATTTTTCTTTTCTGAGCTTTTGTTTATGGATAATGCTACTTTTAATATTAATTTTTTACTTTTATTTATGCTTCAACTATTCTCAATTATTTTTTATTTTCATAAATTTATTTCTAATTAGCAAAAAGTTTTCAAAAATAAAAAATAAAAAAACTATCTATAGCAACAACAATGTTGTCGCTATAAATATATTAAAATAGATTTTTAATTTTCAAATTTTAAATCTATAACGACGACATTATCGTCATTAGTGTCGTCATTATCAATATATTTAATTTTTTTTATTGTTTAAAATTTAATCCTATAGCGACGATAATTATCGCCATTATAGATTAATTACAACGACCACCCTCGTCGTTTCTTACAACAGTTCAACGACTCTGTACCGACGACACCAATAGGAAACTATAATGACGACTGGCAATGTCGTCGCTATAAATTACCTATACAGACAGATCTATACCGACGACTGGTTAATGACGACATTGTCATCGTAATAAATTATAACAACGACATTTTTTATTATAACGACGTCTTTTATTGCCATTATAAACCCTGGTTGTTGTAATGTTTGATATTTTAAACGTCATATTTATAGTCTATAAAGTTAGGATGAATCCTAAATTTTTTTCTTGGGAAGGCTAGAATAACATATTTATCTATTTTATAGGGGCTATTTTATATTTCTCTATTTTTTAGTGAGGGCTTTGTGTTATAATTTAGGCTAAAAAACTATAAAGACATGCGAATAATTAGAATATTTTTAAAAGGAAAGATATCAGACCCTATATAAAGTAACAGATATTTAGTGAATATTAACCAATCGAACACCCATAAATATCTATATATATATATACAAACTAATCCAACTGGTGGTTTTTTTTTTTTTTTTTTTTAAATGGGGCTTAACTAATGACCACCACTTACTACAAATTAAAGGAAAATGACACACACACACATTACCAAGGTTTGAACCCCTGACCCCCCAAACACACACACACAACCCTCAAACCTTGATCCAACTGGTGGTTTACGAAAAGGAAATAACACGAACTGCCATCTTTAAGAAAAGTCAAGATCGATCTCCTCCTCTAAAATTTAGCAAACTATGTACGTGGCACTATCTAAAGGATTAAGAAGTTGCCAAGAAGTACCACTTAATCACATATCGCCATTAGGATATGGTCAAAAATAGAGAGAACAGATTGTTAATTCATCTTCAAGGAAGAGAGTCATGCATGTTCTGAGTGATGGTGTTCTAGCTAGTTCAATCTCTAATGGGATGGACACCAATACCTTGACGGACGGCCTTGAAAATTATGAGGAATGGAGAATTTAAAGAAAATAAAATAGGGGGAGCCTACTGCGGTAGGTGCAGCTTTTATTAAACTCTTTAAGAGGAACTTACAGTTATGAGAACTTACGCGCAAGCTGTACATGTATGGACACAGTTGTAAAGCACGTGCATACAAGTATCTCAAAATTTGAATGAATGGATAATACTGGAAATTTGAATGAATGGATAATACTGGAAATTTATAAGCAGCTATAAATTAAAAATTAATTGTCATTTAATTCACAGATGCAGACATCGTATGGAGAAGAAGTTTTCATAATGCTTTGATTTGTTATTTGTCGTATTATTTTATATATGATGATATCAATTATCATTGCTAAATAACATGTCATATAAGGTAGCTAGTGTCACTCAATTATATTATATGACTGTTACACAGAAAAAAGATTTCTCCATAGATATGAGACTTCACTAAAAAAAATCAATATTCAATTACCAAGCTTTTCAGTTAGAACAAAATTTTTTATGACTAGAATTGACATTTAGTTATAATTAATAATTTCTTGTGACTAAATCTTGGCACTTAGTCACACATTATTACTAATACAATTTTAGTCCTAACAAATTGTAAATTTTGTAACTAAAACTTTTAATAACGGATTTTTTTAATAACAATTTTTATCGTAACTAAAAGTAAAACTTTCTTTACTGCTTGAATATAACTATAGTGCCAGACAACTTGATCAATTAATTAATTTGGTATGTGATTTGATCAAATAAAACCGTATACGGAAATCTTTTTTTTTTATCGACGAGTGACAAGATATCCATGAAGTGTGAAAGGGCCAGGTCTCTTTTTTCTTTTTTTTTTCTTTTTTTTTTTAAACAAAAGGTCTCTTTTCTTCTTAATGTAGCATTGATTTGTTGTATTTTGTATACCTTCATATATATATATATATGTATATATATATATATATATTTATATCTAACTAGTGAGATCGATTCTTGCTTTCTTTCCGCTAGCTCTTATCTAACTGGTACATGTAGTTAAATTTGTCAAGGACCTTGACTGTTGATTATTTTTAGAGAAAACTAAGTTTTAGAATAAAGTTTATAAAGTAAAGAATTAACTATATGTTAAAACACACTTTTAGTTCATAAAAATAGAACATTTCTACCTTGAAGATTTTACCGTTCAAGAATTTATTTTATTTGAGAATCAAAATCAATCACAGAAATTTAACAAAACTCAAATCAAGGATTTTAAATTGTAAAATACTTGGGTCTCAACCAGTCTTAAACTTTTCAGAATGATCAATGTCCATTAACAGATAAAGTGTCCTCACAATTTCATATAAAACCTCCTTATTCATGCGTTTGGGAATAAATTCTAAAACATGACTAAATATAAATTACAGAAGAATTAACTGTCAAACACAACCCAAAGGAAAGAATGAAATAACTTGTCCCAATTTGCTGTCTTAAAGATTGTCTCATTTACTGAGATGTTGACAAATCAGCAACAATTATTTTTTTTAAAAAGTTAAAAAATAGTTAAATGTCATTTTTATATTTTTGGGACAACAGATCGCAGTCTCCTAAAGAAATATACAAATCTTCACCGATAATCTCAACAAGGCAATACTGTCATCTAAAATATCCTGATGTTAGGATAATACCTAAAAAGTGTTTATTATTTATAGATATTTATAAAATATTTTGGATATTTAATAAAATAATATTTCATACATAGTATTTGTGACAATATTTTGATGATTATATAGTAACAAATATCAAAAAGGTTCCACGACTTATTAATCAGAGAAATATTTTAATAAAATTATTTATTAAAATTAGGACATATTCTCTTTAATTAAATCAAATAAGATTGTTTACAACTAATAAGTGAAACTGAACACTTTTCTTGGATCATATTACAAGACTTTGAGCATTTATAGTGTGTCTTAAACTATATTGTTATGACTATATGAAAAAAGTCTTAGTATATATAAAAGTATATTGAACAAGGACCATGTGAAATATATTTTTATAATAAGTGCTATTGACAATAACATATTTTCCACAAAATTGATGATTAATGTATGTCTTTCTTAATTCTGAAATAAGTTATGAATCAGTGTTCATAACTTGTATTATTTGGGATGTTAAAAGGTACGGATCAAGAAATTGATGATTTAGACTCTGACATTTTGGTAATGTAATATTATGAGCATTAGGAAGATATGCTTATAGATATAAAATCCACAACTCTATTATATGGAGAAGTGAATACTGCCTTGAAGAGCTATAGGAGCTTGGATGATTTAAATCTTAGCTAAGTAGTTTATAAAATTATTTATTTTATTAATTGAAAACATTCTATAATTTTGATCATCCATTAGATATAGTCTTGTATCAAGAAATTAGAAAATATAATTAAATGGGTAACACTATAATTTTACCTATCTCTAATTATCGGTATTCATGTGGGGATGCACATGCAAATATTAATTATCTAATAAATATAATTCTAATTATAAAGTTACTTGTGATATTTATTTAATTCAAGAGTGCAATTTGGACCTTTAGTAGAATAAGTCTATAGCTAATAGTACAAGCCCACTTGTATTAAAAAGTAATTAGAACTGGTTTAAAACATCTTAAATTTGTAAAGGTATTTTGGTCTTTGAACTATTTATTTTTTTTAAAAAAATCGAATTATTAAAAATTAAAAATTTTTTTTTTTAAAAAAATCGAATTATTAAAAATTAAAAATTTTTAGGTGAACTTGGACAGATTGTGTGACTAGGTTCGTTAAGCGAAAGTGTAAAGAAAGTTTCAAAGCAAGGACTAAATTGAAATTATTTAAAGGTGAATTTGAAAAGAAAATTTTTAAAACTAGGTCAAAGTGTAAATAGTGAAAACAATGCCCTTTAGCTTAGCTGTTGACACACAGCACCACAGTTTCTAAAATTGCTTTTAAAACCCCCATTTTTCCTCTCTTCTTCCTTGAGGTCCCAGAGAGCCAAAATCGCCACAACGACTGCTGACGAAGACAACTGCCACATCGTGTTGTTAGCTGGCCTGCACGAAGTAGCATTTGCCAACGAGCAAGTAACGCCAAGTTCCGCCGGATTTTGTCGCCAGAGAACGAAGATCGGTCACGTCGAAGGTTCCGCCACCGCGATGATTTTTTGCTTGCCGGAGCTTCATCCAACATCATTTCACGACACTGATAGCAAGTTAGCTTTGTCTCATCGTCGCCATCATTTTTCGACTAGTCTCAGCTATCATCTTGCTGCCGATAAAAATTTCACAATTTTAGCCATTTTTCAAATAAAATTTGTGGCATTTTTATAATTTTTCGTTAGAGAATTATTTTGCCTGAAATAATTATATGATATTGTAGAGGATGGAAAATCGTGAATAAATACGGGTCTTAGGCACTAAAACGATGTCCAGAAGTGTGTTAATTTTTTAACTAAAAAGTGGATATTTTTCAAATAAAACCAAAAAATGAGCATTTTTATAAGTCTTGGATTTGAAACCCATTTAAGGCTCGGGAGCTCAAAACTGAATTCCGACTTTGAATTTGGACTCAGTGAGGTCGAGAGACGAACTTTTATATAAAATATGACTATATTTTGAAGTGACACGAAAATCGAGGCACGTGGCTCGTGCATAGTACTATTTTGCGTGTCACGGCCGGGTCCCATCTTGAGACCCACATTTGACAAATTATATGTCTAACTTAGTATTTTTGGGCACTTTGAATTCAGTAGTGATCTCTATTTCACAATCTAAGGATCCGTTGGAAAAATCACTTTTTCAAATGAGGTTATCGGGATTCCGAAATGACCGTCCAAGCACCTAAGTGTCCAACGAGAGTTTCTTCGAGTGTTATTAGCTTGGTATAGCTACTATCTCGAGGTAGGGGTTTAATTACCTAGTTTTATACTTGTTTGATTTTATATTTACATTATAATTAATTAAATCGTGGAAACATATTAGATTATACTGGGATTGGACTGTGTGATTTTATATACATATTTTAAAATTGTGATTATGGGGTAGTACAGTGGAGAGCTGCCCATGTTACAGTTTATCCCAGAATAATGCCAAGTGAGTTTTAAAAGTATTGTTTGATTATATTTTATATGGATATTATATATCCCTATTATATATTGTACATATCATAGGATCACACACTTGAGTTCCATTATTGCTTCATGGTAGTTTAGATCGCTAATGAGTTACTATAGTGCTAGATGAGATCTAGGCCTTGTGCAGGTTTTTGGCTGACACACCTTCTGGTAGTGTCAGGATGCTGGGTACCAAAAAAAGGGTATTACAAGGTCGTGATAGGAGAATGAGAGATCACTCATTTACATTGGTTGATGTATGATACGTACAATCATCTGTTTCTAGTTTTGGTTTTGAATATGTGATTATTATAGATATAATTGTTGCATAAACTTGGTTTATAAATGCATTTTGGAGAAGGTATTAACCATGTAGGTTTGGTAAAATTACATCCATTCAAAAAGATACTTGATTTTTTACTGAGTATGTGAATGCTAACCCCCTACTTCCCCTACTTTCAAGTGTTTAACTATCTGAGGTAGTTGTCTTGATAGATAAACAAGTTGTATACCTTGTACATGCAACTCTACTCTTAATCCCTAATAGGTGTTTATACTCTGTTTATTTTTTTTTCTTGTTCAATTATTTTGCCAAGATCAGTAAACTTACTAAGTGGATGTATGAGGATAGTTTTTTTTAATTAATTTAAGAACTTAAAACTTTAAGTGATTTTATATAAATTATTTTAGACATTGGACTAAAGTTTTCAGCTGAACTCAATTTACCAAAATTTATGATTTCTCAACAAGAATTCAAATGAGATAGTTAGAAAGTTTTTTTTAACTTTATTGGGTATTTTTCTAAAGTAATTAAAAACTAATACGAGTTTTTATGGTTATGGAATTCATAATGACTTGAGGACCAAAACGAAATTATCTAATACTTGATTTCTCCTAAATTTTGTAAAATTAATATTTTATTATATTTTCACTTAAAATTACTAACAGTCGCGACTTTGAATTTTCGGTCGTGACAACTGGGTCTTTGTCTAGTGAAATTTGAATTAAATAGATCTATTTAGGTTCCTAATCTACACCAACATCTCAATAAGCTATATCATTATTTTAAACGCTGACAAATTAGCAAAAAAATTAAAAGACTTTAACAGTTATTTTTTTGACTTTTTTAAATGAGTAATTATTATCGATTTGCCAACATATGAGGAAGTGAGGTAGCCTTTGGAACAACAAATTGGTACAGGTTATTTCATTTCTTCTTTAGAGTACCACGTGAAAGTTGAAACTACTTGTACTAAAGTGGTTAATTGCCACCTTTGCAAAATACAATTGAACAATTGATTGTTCAATAAGTCTTTTGACCAACAATTTCGATAATTACAAAATGAACCTAAATTAATATTCTTTAAGTGACAATTAACTGACAAATATTGAAAACCTTTCGATATAATCCTTATTTTCTCATAGCTTTGTTTAAAAACAAACCTACAGTTTCCCATTGAGATTAACTAAACTAGTGTAACATGCCAAATATTCAAATTTCCTAAAATTTAGCTTTTACGCCACCAATCTAAAGTCTGCAAGAAAATTTTAAAATTGCCTCACGTTTGAATAATCAAGAATTTTAAACACCAAAAGTCAAATCCCAATAACATTTGGGGTTTTACAAATTGGGCACCATTCCGGTAGTTTTTCTTTAAAAAAAAAAAAAGTTAGATAATATATTACTTAATTAAAATTTATCATACATATTTTTTTATGATAAATAGTAAAAAAAGAAAGAACATATCATTTAATATGTATTTATTGTTATTTTTATTTTTTTTTATAATTACTTAAATCATAATAGTCGATAGATAATATGATTCAACGGCGCAAAAAAATATTTATAGATAGGTAAAAGAAAAAAAGAAATACTTATTGGATAATGATCTTTACAAATTTGGTGGAAAATTATATAGTATATATGTACTTGGTTCTTCTTTATGTAGGCTAGGAATTAGGTAGGAATAAATATGATGGCGTATATATATCTCTTCGAACATGATTGAAAGAAAAAAGGAGGGGACAGGAGGTATCAAAGGGATTTATCACATGTTTCACGACAGCTCTTAAGTAAAGAAAAAGTATTTCACGAGTTTCGAGTGCTATCTGAAATAAAACAAGAAGTACGTGAAATTGGTGGCATTATTATTGCCTTTTTTTTTTCTTTTGAAATTTCAATGAAGTTTAATTTTGCCGTAGGTTTTTTTTTTTTTTTTTTTGGGTCATATTAACGATAAATTGATATGTTATATATAATTATGATATTAGACTATTTATGGGGATTTAAACCTTAAATCTCAATATTAGAGAGTGTACTGGCTGCCAATTAAACTTAAGTCTTGCTGCAAGTAAATTATTGGAAATGCAGCTACATATCATATTTCTCAAATTCACAATAATGGAAATTGTAGATTAATGATAAGCAAAGTTAAATTGAGGGATGTACAATTGCATATTTTGGTTTTCTTTTTTTTTTTTTTTTACTTAAAGAAAAATTGCCTTTTTACCGTTTGTGGTATCCCAATTTGTACAACAACCCTTTATTAATTATTAGAAGAAATGGTGTAAAAATAAAATAAAATTAGTGGTAGCTATGGAGCCACATTTGTTTCTGTCAAAACCCGTATTCCATTAAGGTCATAAGGGCCATTTCACTAATTTTCGGAATAAACTTGGATAAAATTAATAAATTTGAAATTGGGCTTAAGTAAGAAAGTTAAATAAACGTTGGGGTCATTTTGTGATTTTTGGTTACTTAAAATGAGTACAGGAATAAAAAGAATGGGCCAAAGTCAAATTTTAGAGAGTTTGAAACCAATTTGGGGTCTGTCACTTGCCAAAAATGCCCCAAAAGTAAACCGAACCCCTAAAATTTGTCGCCCCTGTGACTGCTCTCCCTCTCTCATAATCACCCTCTATTGCTCCTAAATTGACCCACTTCCAGCTATTATTTGGTCGCGCCAACTCTACCAGCGGAAAGCTCATTCCCGAGAACCCCATCAACCATAGTAGCCCGGCTAGAAACGGCTCCAATCGCTGGCCATAGAGAAGAAGAGCTACGGGATTTGCATGGCCGCCATGACGTCGCCTAACAACCTAGGGAGCTCCAACTAGTCTAGTTGGATTTGGCTCGTCACAAACTTTCCAACAGTAACTATCTTGTCTCCCAACTCGACCGGTGTTGGGCTATTTGTAACACACAAACCGCAAGTATACAGATTGCAACAAGTAATATAAATAATAAGAGAGTGTCGAATCGCACAAGAGGCAAATGATTCACAAATGCTAAGTACTAACCATAACTAGTTGGCAATTTATCCAAACGACAAGAATAGTTATTTTGAACTAAAATTAAAATGCGAACTCAATATAGAAGGAAATAACATAAATCAACACTAAACAACCAAAGATAGTTTTATATTAATGATAAGAAGCCTAGAGATGGAATCTATCCTCTAATTCATTCAACTACTAGTTTTCTTCATCGTTCAATCATCCATTTAGAATTAACAACCGAGAATTCAATGGTATTTAAAAACTCCTTTCCAAGACATAGGTGAAAATATCAAAACAAGATAATATGTTACTCTTAACATAAATTGATTAGACTCATTAAGCTAGGTAATTCTCACATATGATCGCACAAGTTACATAGGTATATTCCTATCCTATACAAACTCACCCTACACTAGGCAATCTTGTGTTGTTCAACCTATGTCAAAACTTAAACTCCCCTTTCCAAGTTCATAGAGGTTTCATACAACAAATCTATTTAATGGCCAAGTAAATAGAAGCATTAAACATAAGGTAGAATAATTAACTCATCCAGGGATATCAAGAACAAATGGGGAAAATAATTCAATTGAATTACATTAGAGGTTTGATTACATCTCTAGAAAAAGAGTTTAGTTCATAGTTATACTAAGAAGGATACAACAGAAAAGATAAAGCTTATACATGTTCATTGCAGAAAATGGAAGAATAAACTAAAGAAAAAGAAAGAAAAACTCCGTGAAGCTTTGTTTATCAGCAGGACATGGAGTGGTGAGAACCCACTTATGCTTATCAGCAGTAAGCACTATGTCTAGATTACGTTTCCAGTCTACATAGTTTTCTCCGTCCAGTTTGTTTTGTGTGAGTAAAGTGGATAAAGGATTNGTTTCTCTTCCAGTGTCCATCCTCACCACAGTGGAAACACTTTCCCTTTGGTTTGGCATTCTTCTTGGTCTTCTTTTTCTTTGGAGATAGAGAAGCAGGAGTCTTTCTCTTTCTCTTACCCTTGCCTTTTGACTTAGGTTTAGAAGAACTAGCTTGAGCTACATTAGCCTCAGCTGACCCTGACTTATTCTTCTTAAGAATATTCTCAGTAATTTGCAGATCTTTCATCAGGCCAGTAAGAGTATAATCTTTCTGGCGAATCTCATGATCGATCTTAAATTGATTGAATGTGTCTGACAATGTGTTCAAAACCATGTCAATTTGTGTGTCACAATCAATTTCAGCTCCAAGGATTTCCAGTTCATTTAGATATGCGATGACTTTCATCATATGTTCCCGAACTGGAGTACCCTTCTTTTGTCGAAGATTCATGAATGCTGATGTAGCCTCATTTCTAGCTTGACGACCGAGATTGGCGAACATTTCGTCAACACTCAGCATTATGTCAGCAGCAGTATCCATCCCACGATGTTGTTGTTGCAATATATTGCTCATTGAGCCAAGTATATAGCACTTAGCCATCTCATCAGATTGCTTCCACTTATCATATAAGTTTCTTTCATCGTTGGTGGATTCCTCAATTGGCTCAGCAGGACATGGAGTGGTGAGAACCCACTTATGTTTATCAGCAGTAAGTACTATGTCTAGGTTACGTTTCCAGTCTACATAGTTTTTTCCGTCCAGTTTGTTTTGTGTGAGTAAAGTGGATAAAGGATTAAGTGCCATATCTACTGAAAAATAAATAAACATTCCATGTATAAGCAAACATCATATATTATGTTTCGAATAATTAACATAACGTATTAAGCATACAATATGCAAGTGAAGTATCCCTAAGACTATCACTTATATTCATGGTAATTTAACTTACCACTGATAACAAGCCTCCTACGGGAAGTCATGCAATCAGCAAGTCAAATTAAAACAATTTCAATTAGTAAATAGACAGATAACTCTTATCCCATATTTCTAACTACCATTCTCTTTGGTCCTCTAATCGACTAATAAGAACTCCTACGGGAGGATATTAATGTTTCGAGTTGAGTGTTTAACCATTGTTTCGGTAGCTAAGCTTTCTATATAAGACCGTCTCCTACGGGCGATCAGCCTCATATAGTCTACCTAGTACCTTATCCTTAGAAGCTCATTTCCAGTATTACCCGGACGAAAACCCTCCTACGGGAGCTCAGCAAGATTCTGAGGCGAGGCTCATCCTAATACATAATGAACTAACAATGGAGATCATAGGTATCATATACCTTCTCCCACTCAATATTTTATAATTAGGGATTTATAGATTTTACCCAGTTATCTAACTAGCTTAGTTACCTAAAATCAGTTATGTAAGCATGTTCATATTTGCATGAGAGTAGCTCTAATTTTCTATATGACATGTTACTAAAGATCATGTAATAATACTTAATTATTAGGCATGCATGCAACATTGTCCTAACAATACCAAAGTAGATAGCAGATAATTAAATGTTAATGATTTATTAATTTCCGGTAATTTATAAATTATTTAACATTTAAATAATTCTAATTGACAGGATAATGTTAAATGTTTAAATAAGGAAGATAATATTTAACATTTAAATTAGAAAAGATTTTCACAAAATCTAATCAGTTTAAATAAAAGATTTAACTAATTAAATCTCCTTAAATATCTTAAATTTAAATTTCAACTTTTGAAATCTTAATTTGATTTTATCTTCCTTAAATATCTCATATTGTTTTATCCTGTCAGATTTGAATTCAAAATTCAAATCAATATTTAATCTCATTAAATATCCATCAACCATAAATTTAAAATTTGAAGATTTGAAAAAGATATTCTGATTTAAAATTTAAATTTCAAATCTTCACAAAATTCGAAATTTAAAAGATAGAAGATTTCAAAATAAAATCTCCTACGATATCTCTAATTTGAATTTAAACAAATTTAAATTTCAAAATAGATTACCAACTATCATATAATCAGTTTTTCAAAATATCTATTCAAAATTCAAATTTAAAACTGAAAAAGATATTATCTCATAATATCTAATTTTAAAAATTTCATTTTAAAATATCTCTAATTATTCAAATAATAATTAAGATATTATAGATATCAATCATATCCATAATTCAAATTAAAATATCCTATCAATTCAAATTTCAAAAATTCAAATTTAATGAGGATTTAAAAATTGAATTTAAAATTTAATCTATTAGTTTT
>JXTC01000683.1:81471-103475 GCA_002914845.1 Trema orientale
TCATCAATTAAATAGACAACACTACATTCTATGGCATAGTAAAGTATTCCATCTTCAATATGCAGAATGCGAACAATTTAATTTAGACATAATGAAATAAAGAATATAATGTCTCCCACATATGAACTCTTCATACGAATAATTCTTTATTACTCATTTCATGTCTTGGAATCTTTTAGATGTTTGCATAAAATAAACATACACATCACATGTATATTAATGGGACATTAATGAAATAGAATTTCATAACATGGAATTTATTAATAACAAATAGATAATAAATAATCCAATAATTATTGTTTATAATGTCTAAATAATAAACTGCTTTATAGGACATTATTCCAACAGAAAAGATGGTAAGGTTAAGTGTAGAATCCACTTAACAAATTCCCCCAAACTTAATCAAAAGCTTGTCATCGAGCTAGGATAACAAAAGAGATAATCGAAAATATTTACTAAAGCCACAAAAAAAAAAAAAGAAAAAGATAACACAAACAGAGCTTCTGAACGAGGTCGAATTGGTCTCAAAACTCTCAACATAATTTTCTAACTCAATGAAAACCTAAAGCACTACGAAGGTTTAGATTTTCAATTAGGGTAGTGGTCTCATCTGTTTACACTCTTGGTGCATGTGTGAAATAGTTGCTTGCACTTACCCTATCACTCAGATCACATTATGTGGACTTAGATTTTAAAATCTGAAGTGTCTCAGCAGAATTGAATCAATCATCTCATAAGTCTGCTTTTCATGTCAATCTCCACTAATGTAGAATAGCACTAAATCAAAGATTAATAGGTCTTTATTCGGCTAGATGGAATAGTATTATTTAGGCTTATTCACACCAGAATGCCCATTTTGCTCACTTACTACAATTCGCACAAGCATTTATAGCAATTACCCCAAACTTAGTTTTTGATCCCTTTTTTTTTTTTTTTTTTTGAGGAAGCCATTTTGAAGTAACCAAACTTCTTTCTTCAAAAGATTTCCCTTTTCTAGTTTTTTTTTTTTAATAATTCGCTCGCACGTCACCATAAGTTCTTAATTTGCATCTACACATCTATGGTGTGAGGTTGAGTGATTTGAGAAATATTTTATCAGTAAGAAGTGTTCATTGGGTTTAAGAGATGAAATAGGATGAGAAAATGGCTCAAAGGGGGTAGCTAAGGACATTTCAATTAACAGGTAGGCTTGAAAAGCTCAATCAGTCCAAAATGGCCTACATCATTTCTTCGATTTTCATGCTAACTAAGATTTTGCCTCGATTGACAATCAAACAGGTTCTAAGATAATGTGAGACTAACTATTTTAATAAGTCATATGCATAAAGCTACTCTAAGCAATTCAAGGTAGAATGCTTATAACTATGTGCAAAAAGTGTTTAAGAGCTGTTCACAGAGCAAAACTATAATAGATTTGAGCACACAAACAGTCTTGATACTAAATATTTCCAAAGAGTTATTACACACATACTCTCAATCATATCATCGACCTTTAACCTCGCTCATGTAACATCCAGCTCCTCACATAACTAAGAAAGCCAATAATAAATATGTTCTAATTGTATATTAGACATCTAGAAGTCATTAATACCAGTTTCATGAAAACATGCTCATTCTTTATGTGATGTGCATTACATGCATGTTATTACACTAACGATTGTCGAAGTGTCCCGATGCAGTGTAAAGGTTCAATACCCTCAGAGAGAGAGCTCGGTGTGCTAAAAGAACAAAGAAAATATCTATGAAGGCAATACTATGTGCACATGCATTAAGATAGCCCTTGTTGATAACTTGGTCAAATAGTAGTTTTTCGGTAAAATGTAATTTTCACGTACTTCGGAGCCGAATTCACTGTGTGTTTAACACGTCAAATAGCCTTAATTCAATGTCTAGGACACATTTATAACATTTTATTTTTCGGCTCCAGGTAAGCACGAGGTGGCAGATGACGTTGTCGTCGATATAAATTTTATCTATAACAACGACATAGTGTCGTCATTATTATGTCGTTGTTATAGCCATCTTTTCCTGTAGTGAAAATTAAGTACATTAGACACATTTGGCCGTCTCCGTTAATAAGATTAGAACCGCCTAAAGATTCAACACTACCAATCAATAATTTTGCAATTACATATATATTGGTGATCTTAGTTAACAACCTATTCAAACATGTTCTAGCTTGTTTAGCTAGGACTGAGATCTGCTGTCCCACTTTGCTGTCCCATTTACTGCCACATTCATTTAAACTATGACACCTTAGCACCTTTTAGTAATCACCCTTCTTTAAAAAATTAATTGGTTTAATTAATATCATATTTTATGCTAAGTTATCCACCTTTTAGTGGACGGGACAACAAATGAGAAAACAAAATGAGACAACAGATTCAATATATATATATATATGAATTTATTCCTAAACATCTCGAACTTATATTACTAGAAACAAGTACAAAACTACTTAATTTTCCATTGAAAGCAAAGAACATTAGTGTTTTTTTTTTTTTTTTAATATATTGTTAGGTTAATATGGGGAGGGAGAGGAGAGTGGGGTTCGATCCCCACACCTCGTACTCCTCAAGGAGGAGTTTTTCCGCGCTATCTACTAGCTTGTGGTGCAAATACATTATTAGATACAACGAATTGGCCGGTGAAAGAAAGCTAATAAAGTTTTGGACCGCACAAAATATAGAAATAGTTTCCCTTGCTGTCGGATGTATACATATATCAAATGCAAGGACCACCATTTATAAATCTAAACATTAAATTTTATTATTACTACGTCAAGAAAATTAGAGAACTGGCCATTTCGTATACATTTCATTGTCATGTGTGTATAATCTTATCGCCTATAAAAAGGAATGCTATACGGTTTTCAAATATCAGATCTTCACCAAACCTGTTTAAGTTATCTAGACTTCTATTCAAACAGAGATCGAGAGACTATAGGCCAATTAAAGCAATGTTGTCTTTAGTCCGAAATTTCCTAAACACAATTCTCCATCGTTTCGTCCATGCAGATTTCCATGGAGTCCTCTCTAAGATGGCACTTTTTGATGCGTTACTTTTCCTTGTAAAATACCCACTTCATAAATATATACATTTATACACATATACCCAAACACGCATATATTCTAGCTAGTTACGCTTACATTATTTGTAATAAATTTCAAAGTTTATTGAAAAGTTCTATTATAGCAATATTAAAAAATTATAATTCTATAATTAATGTTAGTTTTTCAAAAAAATTACTACTCTCCTTAGTGATCTCTCATAATATATATATATATATATATATATTTTTGAACAGATGATACACTTCATTGATAAGTTGGGTATATGGCACCGATTGCCTGTCATATTCGGTCTAATTTATCTGGCTATTCGCCGGCACCTCCATCAAGAGTACAGCTTGATCAACGTGGGTAAAACCCCGGTCGGTGTTCGGTTTAACCCGGTGGATTATCCGTACCGGAAAGCCGATGGAAAATATAATGATCCTTTCAATGAAGGTGTTGGCGGCCAGGGAAGTTTCTTTGGAAGAAACATTCTCCCAGTGGAACAAAAAGATAAGGTAATATATATATATCAATATAGATATATATATATGTATATATGTGTCCATTGTTTAATTATTTTTCACGCATGGTTATGAAGGGGGGAAATTTTCAAATAAATAAATAAATATATAAACAAAACAATCAAGTTGAGACTCGTTCTCATACGAGGAGATACGATCTAGCTCATGCACTCCATATTGTTATTAATAAATGTCGTTACATTATTAATGCATGTATGTATCAGTATAACAAAAGAAATTATATCAAAAAGTGTAATGCTTTTGGTTATAAATTAATTAGTTATATTTATATACACACTTAATGAGCTTTTCTTTTATCATTTATTATATTATACTTGTGTATAATTAGTTAGTTGGGAGGGACAATCTTAGAGCTGATCAGTATAGTATGATGATTATTTGCAGCTATTGAAGCCAGATCCAATGGTGGTTGCCACAAAACTTCTAGCAAGAAAAAAATTCAAAGACACAGGAAAGCAACTCAATGTGATAGCTGCTTCTTGGATTCAGTTCATGATTCATGATTGGGTCAATCACCTTGAAGACACTGAACAGGTTCTATAAAGATATAATCATGTATATTAAAGAATTTAATTAATTTCTATATACAATTATTTTCATTTTAATTCCTAGCTAGTCCCGTTGTGTTCGTACATCATATACATGTAGGATGTATTTGTGTATATATTGGTGTCCTATATATATATAGTTGACAATCTAGTAGGTTTTTTTTTTTTTTTTAAACTTATGTGTAGGTATTTTTTTTTCTAGCTATTGGATCATCTTTAGAAGATGATCCAACGACTATAATAAGGTATATGAAAAGATGGGTATTATTAATGTTATTTTTCTCTCTTACTTTTTACTATAAAAAAATGTGCATGATAAATTTTCATTAGTCAAAATGATACTTATGTATAGGTAAAAAAGAAAAAAAAAAAAGCTGCTAAATTAGTGCCATATATATATATATATATTGTGTTCGAACTTAAACTCTCTATACCAAAAAAAAAAAATGTGGTTACTAATGAATGCATACAACCACGTATATGTTTGTGTAATATTTAGAGTTGTATTTTTCTTATTTTATTTAATAACTCAAAAGGTAGAAAAAATAATTTTTGGTTTTCTTCTTTTTGTTTATTTTTTTTGTTTTTCTTTTTTTAAATATAAATCACAAAAATCATTGGATTAGATGGAGCTGATTGCACCAAAAGAAGTAGCGAGCCAGTGCCCTCTAAAGTCTTTCAAGTTCTTCAAGACGAAAAAAGTACCTACTGGTTTTTATGCAATTAAGAGTGGCTCAATCAACATCCGGACACCCTGGTGGTAAGAAAGTTGTTTAACAATTAATATTTGATAAGTCAAGCAACTTAGGATATTTCTTTTTTAATAATGAATGGAAAATTAAAGGTCTAGCTACCATTACTCTAGCTGTACGGCCAAAATAAATTAGTTTAGGAATAGAATTTGTATGCGTACTGTTAGTAATTAGTATATTGACAATCTCACTTGTTGCTACTGCTTCAGTAGAAAACACGTGGAACATCACTATTACTCTCTCTCTCTCTCTCTAATGTATAGACAGGGAGAGAATAATTCTACTCTGATAAATCTATTTCTTTAACTAATTAATTATAGGAGTGAACAAATATCATTATGTATTGTCTTGCATTTAATGTATGTATTTATTTATTGTTTTTGTTTTTTTTTTTCCTTTCTTTTTTTTTGGGGGGGGCTGATCTCTCTTACGTGTAATTAGTATCTAACGTACGTATCCGGTATATAAAAAAAGATATTTAAATGTATGTATATACGTAATACTAGGATTGGCGGAGGATTACCATCTAGCGGAAAAAAATATATCTAATTTAGTTTTTCAGGTAGTAATTAATAAAAGGAGTAAATAAACATACACTAAAAATCAACAAATAATGATACGTTATACCGCATCGTCAAGTTATTTTTCTAGATAGAGTGTCAAAATAAATAGCATTACTCAATAGATTTTAGTGTATATCTATATATATTTATACATAAAGGGATGGAAGCGTCATATATGGAAGTAATCAAGAGAAATTGAAGAGAGTGAGGACTTTCAAAGATGGAAAACTCAAGATTTCAGAAGAAGATGGCCTTCTCCTCCATGACCAAGAAGGAATTCCTTTGTCAGGAGATGTTAGTAACGTCTGGGCCGGTCTCTCAGCCTTGCAGGCTCTCTTTGTCAAAGAGCACAATGCAGTCTGTGACGCCTTGATCAAGGTATACATACATGCTAATTAATTGCTATAATTACATATTTTGCACATGCATTTCATTATCACCTTGTCCAATTAAATTCCTAAATCACGTAGTCTTATCAGCCTCTATATATTGGTCCACTTAATTAATTAAAAGTTGAGAATAAGTTGTTGGTACTTATAAATTTCTCATACCTACTTATTTAATCTTTCATTTAAATTGACATGAACCAATCGGGCGTACAATTTTAATTCTTCGTACATACATAGTAGCAGCACTCAGTGGCAGAGCCATAACCAATTTGTACGAGGGACGGTAAGGAAATTTTATTAAATGTAAAAAATGACAGATAAAAATATTAAAACTTCACAAAAATATTCTACATGATAATAAAGTAGAATATACCTTCAAAAAATCATCTAAAAATTAAAATTTGTCTTTATTTAATCATTATTATAGAAGGAAAAAAAATTAGAATACATGTAAAAAGTGAAAAGTTTTTTCAAATTCTATTTATTCTCGACATTTGTTTTGAAAATTAAATGAAATGAGTATGTTATTTTTAAGTGATTCTAAAAGCAATTTCACATTTCAAAATAAGAATAAAATTGTAAAATTATATTTTTAAGGGGGACAAATAACAAAAGATTAACTATTTTACATATAAAAAATGAAAAGAAAAAAGTTGAGTGGGGCCACGCCACTAGCAGTACTAATAGCAAGGTATCACTTCCTGAAAGTCTCCATGTGTATTTAATACGACCTTTCTCTTGCTTTTAATTTTAAGTAAGTGCTTCAGTCATTTTATTTTGAAGATATACTAGTACCAATGCAAGGGGTGTGTGTCCAGAAAAAGCTCCACGTATAGTAAATTTTCTATTGTTTTTAAATGAGTACGTCAATTACTTGAGAATATCCTTTTTAGGATGAATCTGATTTAACCCCTTTTTTAAAAAAAAAAAAATTCTGGTAATGTTTTCATGTATAAGGAATATCCTGCTTTGGACGACGAGGATTTGTACAGGCATGCTAGATTGGTGACTTCAGCTGTGACTGCAAAAATCCATACCATAGATTGGACAGTGGAGCTACTCAAAACTGACATGTTACTTGCTGGAATGCGCAGTAACTGGTAAGAAATCAAACCTAAACTTAGCTTTTCCCAGATCACATGAACACACAAAAATAAAATAAGAATCTAATTTTTTTCCTACCCTAATCTTAAATTAATCAATAGCAAGGAATATTTCTCTTTATCCATCAAACAGTTCTTTTCTATATTTATATATACGAGAAATGTGTTTTGTTTTCCTTCTCCTTTACACATTAAATTAGAAAAACTCTTACTTTAAGATTTATGATTAAAAGAATATCATTAATCATTATATGTTGATTAAAAAATATGTGACAAAAACATTTGTCCCAAAAAATGCACGTTATTGTGATCAAAAGTATGTCAATGGTTATTTGTGATAATAATTTTTTTCACTACGGGAAAAAAAAAAGATCACAATAAATTTGTAGTTTACTAAATGGTGAGTTATTCCTTTATTTATTTTTGGCAGTGGTTTCCTACGTGATTAGAATAGGTTACTAAAATTCATTTGTAGCTTTTCTGTTATCACACAGTCCCTTAATTAGTATGGTGCTTGCATTAGTAAGGGGTCACACAGACCAAAGTTTTTTCCGGTACACTATATTAGAAGTGGAGTACTGGTTCTAACTTCTAACTACCAAATTTAATATTGACAAAGATATGCATGTCGAGTGATGGACAATATAAAATAAATCATAGCACGATACGAAGAATCACAACATATTGGATTTTAGAAAATACATCACCGTTTTTTTTTTTTTTTTTGATGTAAAACATGGAAATAGATTACTAATAATAGGTTACTACAACATAATTTTGAGACCCATGTGCATATACATTCTGTAATTTTGACAGGTTAAAAGTATTGAGAATATAATTGCCAACATTGCTATCGATATTAGCAAATATATATATATATATATATATATATATACACACACAATGTATATGTGGTTATTTGTTAACACTTCAAAAACATATATCAATTTATTTTTTCAAGCTAAACACTCTTAATTATAAGGGTAAGGCTACAGTAGGGGCGCCCCTACGTAAGGCCACCCTTTTTATACCGTTTGATGGGAATCTGTGGGGAATAACGGGAATCTGTGAGGAATCTGTTTATACATAGATTCTCATCAAACGGTGTATAGACAGGATCCTACGCAGGGACGCCCTACTGTAGACGCGTCCTCTAATTATAAATAATATTATTCTTAAAAAGTGTTTACCTATTTCCGAAAAAGTTACCGGGCCAGTGTAATATTTTGATGGAGACATTTTGTTGGGACATGTTTTAAATATTGATAACCGTGTGGACCATATATTTTGTTGGACATATTGAGACTGATGTTAATTGCAACGTATTTATGAATATCTGGTTTAGATTCTATCAAGTAATTACGTACGAAGTGTCAATCCATGATTATATGGACCAACTATAACAAAAGTAACTACTTTTATTTTGGTTACTCTTTTACTATTATTAATTTTTTTCCCTAATATTTTAAACACGCCCATAAGCAAATCTTTGTTTCATTCATACGTGTCTCAAAGAGAAAGGGAAAAAATGGATGATTCGTACACTTCAGAAAAGAAAATTTGTGGCAAATTGCTAAGACTCAAAAGTAAGGCTGTAATGAGAGATGTTCGAATAGAAAAATTCTAGGGAATTGCTTATTTCATTAAAATCATGTTTAGAAATTTCCAATTTTTATTTCATATTTACTTTCTCAAGATATGAAAGGTCAATAGATAAAAGAACACACAACATTAAGTTCACTCCACCTACTAATAAAAGGACTAGACAGTAGACATGATAACACCTCGTATTGTACATGGTATATACCCCTTCTTTAATTGGGCAACCATTCTTTACCTACAACAAAAATTAATTAACTTCTTTATTTTTTTTTGCAAATATAATTATCAAAAACCTCTTCCATTAAAATGGGCACCCCTACGTAGGGCCCCCTTTATACACCATTTGATGGGAATCTGTAGGGAATCTATTTATACACAGATTCCCATCAAACGGTGTATAGACAGGGCCCTACGTAGGGACGCCCGTACTGTAGACACGCCCTAAAATATATTACATATTTACATATAATTATAATAATAGAATATCCACACCATGGAATTTGTTTGCATTAAGATTCTCATTTTTTATTCACAACGCTCAAAAGGAGACTAATTAGTTATTTGATCATTTTTTTGCTTAAAACTTAGTATGTGACCAAACTCAAAAATTTATACCTAAATGTCAAACTCACTTACGATAATGAAAATATAATATATTCCACAACTGAAGCTTTAAAAGAATTAGGTATTTAACTATAACTTTTAAAACATGGATATCTACTTAAAACCAATTTTTAAAAAAAATGGTCATGTGCGTAGTTTTCTCTTATTAAAAATACATATATTTTGACAAAAAAAAAAGGTCGCTAGTGAAATTTATGAATTATTCACTTTAGCTCATTATCTTTCAGGTATAATCTTTTATTGATTTTTAATTTTTTTTTTCTTCGTTTTCTCTTTAGATTTTTATTTAATATTAAGAAGAAAAAGGAAACGCTTCTCCTGTTTGTTTTACACTTGTATAAAAAATATGATTTCATTACTGGAATGTTTTTTCGGTTTCCACAATTTTTTTTTTTTTTTTCAGGTATGGCCTTCTAGGAAAGAAATTCAAGGACACATTTGGGCACGTTGGAGGACCAATCCTTGGACCATTCTTGGGAGGTCTAGTAGGCCTTAAAAAGCCCAATAATCATGGTGTTCCTTATTCATTGACAGAAGAGTTTGTCAGTGTTTATAGGATGCACTCACTTCTTCCTGATGACCTCCAACTGAGGGACATCACTGCCAAGCCGGGCCTCAACAAATCTCCACCGTTGATCAGAACGTAAGTTTTTTAAATGATAACAAAATTACCTCTCTTGGCATGCTTTCGAGTTTTGACGATCAATTTGACGAAAATTTGTTACATTATTTGCTTATAATATATTTCTGACCATCTATTTGGAGAAAATTATAAAGGATAAATATATTATATCATTTACAAATCATATGGCATATATAAGTTTGCCATTCATGAAAATGCAAAGTCAATTAGAAAAGGAACATATAAAAAAAAAAAAAAAAGTAGGATAAAGAAAAAGTAATTGAACATAGAAAAGCACAAACAACGTTGACCATGAAAAATTAACGCTCCTTTTCTCACTCTTTCCTTATATATTATTGTATCTTACTACTGTAAAAATACACCAAAATACTTATATTTCAATGATGCAATTAATTATATATTATTGGAGTCGTATGTGTCATACATTAGTCAGTAAAACTAGATATTGTGTAAAAGAATGCTACTAGCACTCCTAGTAACCATATTCTGATGTTACCAGAAAACTAGTAACGGGTATTAGTATCATTTTCACCATTAAGCGAAGGTTCAAGATCTTGATCCATGATGGCAAATGGAAATGACTGTTATAGCAAGTACTAATATATTCAAGAAATTTAGGTAGTTATCCCATTTTAAAGTTACTGAGGATTGAAAATTTTGTATTATTTAGATATTGCAAAATAAACTGGAGTAACCTAGGTCATGACCCAGGTGTTCATAGTTACTCACCAAGTGACATCAAGCGATTGAGAGTTAAGATAGAACTAAAAAAATATCTTCATTATTCAATCTGATCTTAATTGTAATAAAATTCGTTCTTGTTTGATTATGAGGTACTATATCGTTAGGGTCGCGGTTTCTATTTAAGTTAAGTTTGTGACTGTACACGAGCAAAAACTATATGGTATGTATTATTTGATAAAATAATTTTTTTTGCTTGCTCTTGTAAGGATTCCCATGGAAAATTTGATTGGTCAAGAAGGTGAAAAGGCCGCATCTAAAATTGGGTTTAAAAGTCTATTTGTTTCAATGGGACATCAAGCTTGTGGAGCCTTAGAGCTTTGGAACTATCCTTTATGGATGAGGGATCTAATAGCTCAGGACCCAGACGGAAGAGACAGGCCTGATCGTGTCGATCTAATGGCTCTTGAAGGTAACTGTATATATAAACCCTCTTCATCTTCATTATAGTAAATTTTTCTAATATTATGCAAGAGTGTAAATATAAATAAGAAGGCTTTTTTTTTTATTTTTTATTTTTTTATTTTTTAAAGTGGGGTTTAACTAATGACCACCAGTTACTACAAATTAAAGGAAAATGACACACACACACACTACCAAGATTTGAACCCCTGACCCCCCAAACACACACACACAACCCTCAAACCTTGGACCAACTGAAATAAATAAGAAGGTTTATTTATGCAGTTTACAGGGACAGGGAGAGAGACATTGCTAGGTACAATGAGTTCAGAAGAGCCCTTTGGTTAATACCAATCTCAAAATGGGAAGATCTTACGGATGATAAAGATGCAACTAAGATGCTTAAGGAAGTTTATGGCGATGATGTTGAAAAGCTTGATCTTCTGGTAGGTCTCATGGCAGAGAAGAAGATCAAGGGATTTGCTATTAGTGAAACTGCTTTCGTTGTATTCTTACTTATGGCAACCAGGTAAATATCTATTCCATACGTGGCACAATTCTTGACTTATTTTTGGGAATCTTTTCGTGGTTTCTCAGTCTAGTGGAACTTTATTATACATGTGACAACATACGAATTATTTCTGCTATCACATCTTTAAAACTTGTTTGGATTCATTTTCGTTTTCTGTTTTTTGTTTTTCTAAATAGAAAAATAGAAATTTTTTTTGAAAGTTTGCTTGGTAACCTTATTTTTGTCTTTTTTTTTTAAAAATAGTTACCAAAAATTTCAAAAAAAGTGGTAACAAAAAATTTCAAATACCTTTATTTTTTAAAACAAATTTCAAAAACAAAAGAACATACAAATATTTGTACACAAGTGCGTACATATATATATGTATATACATACACAAATATAAGTTTATATGACTTTCTCTATCATTATTTGTACTTCATTGTTTTTAGAAACAAATAGTGAAATAAAGTTTGCCAAGCATGAGTCTTGTTTATAAAAATTGAAAATCAAAACAAAATTTTTACTTCTGTTTTCAATTTATTTAAACAAAAAATTAGAAGTGAATCTAAACAAGCTCTTAGTTAATGATATTTCTTCTTCTATTGGCTATGATTCATATCATCATGTTTCCTGTCAAGGAAATATAGTGACCCATGAACTGGCTCAATTTGCAATTCACTCTAAATATGATAGAATATGAAATGACTCTTATCTATATTTTATCTTTTATTATGTAAATGCCGATTTTAGCAGTAATGAATCCTCATTTCATTTAAAAAAAAAAAAAAGAATTATTACTGACACAAGAAAAAAGGTTCATACTACTCTTTAGCAACTATACCAAAATAATGGTATCAAAGTACTATAAATAGTGTCAAAATGAAAATCATGCCAACTAACTACTAAGTTAGACAAATACTGAGCAATGCTATGCATGGGTGCTATAATTTAGGTACCCTTTTAACATTTTTTTTGCAACTATTAGATTATGCATTTATTTTATGACATAAAGAATATAACATTTAATGGATCTCCACCGTCCATTGAGATGAATATTAGAGAACGCTAGAATTTTTATTTTTTTTTTGAGAGAAAGATAATATGTCATTAATTAGATAAATCAGAAAATATAACAGACAGAACTAGAGGTGAAACATCCTCCAACCAATTCAGTTCATCATCTAGCCTATGAGCATATTTAGCAAGTTCATGGGTTACCGATTAGCATCCCAATAAACATGCCTAACACACATTCCAGGAAAAAAAGATAATAAACTAGATACATCTAACAACAAAGCACCAAATTCAGAATTACAATTCGAACAAGTTTGTAGTGCCTAGACAATAGTTAGAGCATCAGACTCCACTACTTGGAGATTTAATCCTATATCTTTTGCCTAAAGCAGACTTAGACCAAGAGCTTTAGCTTCAGTAATCTTTGATGAAAAATAACCATCAATCTGCTTTGCAAGTGCGGCCATAACCTCACCAGATGAATTTCTGGTAATAGCATCCATACCATTAGATTTTGCATCCTGCGACCACAACTAGGAGGACCCAAGAGGTAACATGACGTCTTTGAACTCGTTTCTCCTTACAAACCTGCCTTCGAGAGTTAACTTCCTTATATCGCACCAAATAGGCCTCGATCTAGTCATAGATTACCTTAGGATCCCAGAGTACCTCATTATGAATTCAATGATTTTGTTCCCCCCAGATGGACCACATAACCCCGAATAACCACATCATATCATCATCCGATTGAGAGGAAGAAATGAGATGCAAAATATCAACAATGGACATAGATAAAAACAACCCAAAATCAAAGTGAAAAAGACTATGCCTCCAAATTTTTTGGGCCATCTTAGATGTAAACAAGGCGTGTCCCACATATTACCATGCTGATGAATAAAGAGAATAATAGGCTGATATCAATAATTTTCTCTTAAAAAGCCCAATAGCCACAGGCAGAGCATCATGATAAGCACGCCATACGAAGATCTTAATCTTCTTTGGTAATTGCAATGACCAAAATCGCTTCCACCAAGATATCTTCTCCGTTAAACAGGAAGAAGATGCCCGAGCCTCTATAGATTTAGCTAACCAATAACTAGATTTAACTGAATAATAACCAGAAGTCAAAAAATGCCAAATATGTTTATCTGCACAAGGGAAAATACTTAAAGAAATCTTCAAGATTTGATTTACAACTTCTACAAAGAAGAATTCCTGAAGCTTAATCACATCCCATTGTCGAGTCGGAGTAATAAAATCTGCTACTTTAATACCAATATCCAGATTCAGAGCTTGGCATGGGAAGAAGTGAGTATGACCAGGAATCCAAGGATTCCTAGCAGCTGAAACAGAAGCACCATCACCTATTTTCCATCTTAAACCATTAGATAGTAGTTTCTGTCTCCAGAGAATACTACGCCATGTCTAAGAAGGATAATAGCCAACTCCAGCATTCAAAAACTCCCCCGTAGGGAAATACCATCCCTTATATACATGAGAGAGAAGAGAATTAGGATCAGAAACAAGGTGCCAAGCTTGCTTAGCCAATAAAGCCTGATTGAAACTAATAAAAGAGCGAAAACTCAATCCACCATCTCTTTCTGATTGACACATAAACTTCTAGCTTTTTCAATGCATTTTTGGACCTTTCTCACTAAAACCCCACCAAAATCTAGCCATAAGAGACTCCAATTGATTGTATAGCGATACCGGTAACTGGAAACAACTCATTGCATATGTAGGTATAGATTGTATCACAGCCTTCAATAAGACCTCCTTACCACCTTTTGAGAATAACTTCGCATTCCATGCAGAGAGAAGATTCTAGACTTTAGATTTAATATCACTAAACACAGCTTTCTTTGCACGTCCAACAAAAGAAGGTAAACCTAAATAGCATTCATAACAGTCCCCGACTAGTAGATGGAGAAAATATTGAAAGAGAAGCTAAATATCTGAAGTAGTATTTGGGGAAAAAGACATGCGGATTAATCAAAATTAATCTGTTGTCCTGAAGCCTGGGCATAAATATCAAAGACTCTTTGCAATGCATGACAGGAGCAAACCATAGCCTTACAAAATAAGAGGCTATCATCTGCAAATAAAAGATGTGATACTGTTGGAGATCGTCATGCAAGTTTAAAACCCTCAATATTCTGACAGCGTTCCTTATAACGTAATGAACTCGAGAAACCTTCAGTACAGATCAGAAAAAGATACAGAGACAGCGGATCTCCTTGGCACAGCCCTCTTTGTAGAAGAATTTGTCCATCCTATTTACTATTTATAAGAAAACCAAACCTGATAGTCCACAGACATTTCATAATCATTTCAACCTAATGTTCACAAAAACCCATCCGCAACATCATTTTTTCTAAAAAAATCCACTCCACTCGATCATAAGCCTTACTCATGTATAATTTCATTATAGCATATCCAAAATGACCAAATCCCTAACTCTTCAAGACATGAACCAACTCAAAAGCCACAAGAACATTGTCAATAATTAAACGATTAGATAGAAAAGCACTCTGGGTTTTTGAGATGACAAAAGGAAGAAACTTCTAGAATCGATTGGCAATCACTTTTTTAACTAATTTATAGAGCACATTGCAAAGGCTAATCAGTCCAAACTCAGATATTTTGTGAGGCTTTTTAACCTTTGGGATCAAGGTAATAAGAGTTGAATTAAACAAGGAAATATCTTCCTCACCATTCAAGATATCCAATATAGCAATAGTGACGAAAGAACCCACAGTGCTCCAACTACATTAAAAAAAACATACCAGACATACCATCAGGTCCCAGGCTCTTATCTACTCTCATTGAGTTCAAGGCAACTGCCACTTCTTTGGCAACAAAATGACTTATAAACTCCATGTTAATCTCAAGCGGAATAGAGGGAGTAATAGTATTCAACACATGAGACAGAGCCATACTATCCATAGGCTAATAGGAGAACATATTTTGAAAACTATCCTCAGCAACTTCCAAAACTTGTGATTCACCTTCCACGAAAACCCCCTGAGAATTTTCTAATCTAAGCACAGTATTGTTTTTCTTCCATGCACTAGCCTTACTATGAAAGAATTTTGTATTCAAATCCGTCGACTGCAACCAAGAGACACGGGAATGTTGCTGCCATTAAATTTCTTTCTGAGCCAACAAGTTATCAAGAATAATCTCTTGACCATGTACCTCTTGAAAATGGACTGAACTTGTATCATTCGAATTGTAAAGAGCCTTTTACTTCCATTGAGCCTTTTGAATATCCCTTCTCATACTTCCAAACTTCTTAATATGCCAATCAGTCAATGCTATAAAGCAAGATTGTAAATTAGAAATCACATTCGAAATAGAATCAAAACTTGGAACAATATTCCAATGATCATCCACTACTTTATAACTCTCTTCATCCTCTAACCACAAAGCCTCAAATCGAAATCTTGATCTCCTAGTAGCCAAACCAATACCGTCTTGACTAGAAGAAGCCAAAGAAATTCTTAAAGCGCGATGGTCAGATTTAATGAAGCCTAGATGGTCAGCACCAACTCCTGGATTTAAAGATGACCAAGCCTAATTAGCCATAGCAAAATCCAATCGTTCTTTGATAATTTCGGTCCCAGGAGCATTATTTCCCCGAGTAAATCTTTCACCTTGGAAAGGCAATGGACGTAGGCAGCAATGATCAAGACAATCATGAAATATATCCATTTGATGCTCCTGATGCTGTGAACCACCCTCCTTATTCTCCAAAGTCAGAATCTCATTGAAAATCCCCCCACAACCAACCATGGTTTAGAAAGAGCAACATGATATAATCTTCGGAGCAGCGTCTATGTAAAATGACGATTATGAGTTTCTTAAGCACCATAAAATCTCATCAAATGCCACTGCTTCCTTAACAGAAATTGAATATAGCAATCAAAGTGATTCAATGAGTAAGAAAAGACAGAAACATCTATTGGAATAATGTTTTATAAAACAGTTTATTATTTCAACATTATAAACAATGTTTATTGGATTATTTGTTATCTATCTGTTATTAATAAATTCCATGTTATGAATTTTTATTTCATTTATGTCCCATTGATATACATGTGATGTGTATGTTTATCTTATGCAAACATTGAAAGATTCCAAGACATGTAATGAGTAATAAAGAATTATTCGTAAGATGAGTTCATATATGGGAGACATTATGTTCTTTATTTCATTATGTCTAAATTAAATCGTTCGTATTCTGCGTATTGAAGATGGAATACTTTACTATGCCATAGAATATAGTGTTGTCTATTTTCATAATAAAGTCTCCAATTATCGAAGTGAGTCTTCGGATAGAAACACTAGTATATTATAAGAAAGTTATAACAGCATCGAACAGGACCGAGTGAATTAGAATTTAAGGTTAAGTGCTATAACTTAGATTTCTAATTTTACTAATATAGCACTATTATAGAAAACTTTAATCCTAGTGATTAACGAACTTACTTTCATGTGTTTTGTCTTTTTGAGTTACGAAAGGACTAGTTCCAATTTATGGTTCGAACTCTAGTATCTTGGAAGATAAGGTGTATGAAATGTGCAGAACGTTTTTCATGATGGACGCCATGCGTACAATGTCACTTTGAGTTTTTTCAAGTACTTGAATAATATAAACTAGGACCCCGGTATTCACTATATGAATTTGACTGTGTTGGTATGAGTAGATACAAACACCGTAGTCAACTATTATCCATTAGATGAAAAATGGCAACTCAAAGGTAAATATGTACTAAAGGGGTAATACGGTAATTTCACCTTGCTATTACGGCATTACATTGGGGGTACGTCTGCAGGTATAGTATATGCTAAATGGATCAAGCTAATTATTTGATAATAAGCTTCACATAAAATAAATGATATTTAGTTCAAGAGTTCAATATTGGGCCTATAGTGGTATGTCCCAATATTAATTGACAAGGCCCAATCATAATTAAGAGTTAATTATGATAGTGGGTATATGGTCCATTAGAGCTTGGGCTTTATGGATCCATCTGGTCCCCTGTCTAGCTCAAATTGAAGCTCAATAATTATTTGATAATCAATTAAGACTAACAAGCCCAATAAGCCCATTAGGGTTTACTAATCTCTCTATAGTTAAGAGAAAAGTTCTCTAACTTAACAAAAAAAAAAAAACTACATGTGAAACACCCCCTTGAGAAGAGAGTTTCACACGCATAGTAGAGAAAAAGAGAGAGTAGAAATCGGCCAGCACTAGGGTTCACCATCCTTGGTGTTTTTCAGGCCATCCCGGAGAAATCAATTCGAGGAGATTGTCTTCTTGTTCGTCTGCGAATCTCTTTGTTGGGAATCCAGAAGGTGACTACCCACCGGATCAATCAAACGACTTTCGAGAGTAGACGGGAAGACGAGAAGGTTGTGGAGCGAATCCGGGTATTGTTTTTGTCTAGATTAAGAGTTAATTTATGTTAGATCACGATCCAAAACGTTTTGTAAAGAGAAAAATTTTAAACGACCAATTCCGCTGTATTTCTGAATTTTACAAAATTATGGTGTTCTTGAAAATAATTTTATAAAAATATTTTCCGAAACTTTATTCCAGTAAACACCAGCAATTGGTATCAGAGCATGGTTTTATTGTTGATCTAGCATATTTTACTACGATCTATTCTTTTGTTGATTGATGTTTTTGATTTCCAGAAAAGTTTTGTTTATGTTTGGTCTTGTTCATATTATGAGTATGCTCTAGTTTGTATGATGGTCAATAGATTCAATGAGTTTGAATGATTATCTGATTAGATGTTGCTATGAGGTAATAATCATGTTCGTTTTTTATTTTCGTTTCATGCATATTCTTGATTTCTATGTGTTTATGTTTTATATTCTTGATAAAACTATGTATAGAAATGGTTTGATCTTTAATTATTTTTGAGTTTTATGAAAACTGTTTTTCAATTTTTTTTATTTAAAAAAAAAAACAAAACGACGAAGCGGTGTATAGCTAGGAGCCGTGTACACCACCCCGCGCATGGCCGTGCGGGTGAGGCATCTCTGGCTGTGCAGATGGGATTCGCTCGTGGCCTGTGGGCTGCCTCCCCGTGCATGCAGCACGGGCTCGGCCCCTGCAGGCTGCGCAGATATAATCTGCACATGGCCTGTGGATGGCCACCCGCATGGGTGGCTACCCATGCCTTGGCCGCTCGGGGTGTCGTCTCGTGCGTTTGATGTGCGAGAGCTACGTGAGCCCGTTGTCCCTCGGGAGTTGTGTCGAGCGAGGCTGCGTAGCGTTATGCGAGCCTGTTGGCACTCGGTGGTTGTCCCGAGTGTGACCGCATAACGTCCCGAAGCCGACATTTACGTATCGGCCTCCTGTTCCTTCCATCGGCTTGTTCCGACACATTTCGTATTTCTGGCCGTAATTTTAATTATTTTCTTTTTAAACATTAATTTAATTTATCCATAGTTTTACGAAAACTGAAAGATTAAAATTTGAATTCAAATTTTTATATCCTTATTAAATTTGAATTTTTTGAAATTTTGAATTGATAGGATATTTTAATTTGAATAATGGATATGCTTGATATCCATAATATCTTAATTATTATTTGAATAACTAGATGTTAGTATTCTGTGTACAATCCGTGTAAGTAATACACGGTTAAGAAAAAGTGGAGCCAGGTAAATACACGGTGAAAAACGTGTATAGTTTGTGTGATATATATGAAAATGTGAGAAAAAAATGTGTAAAGGTTTGGTGAGCCTAAACTATAAATAGGGACCCTATTGCTCATTTGTTTTCATCCCAGAAAGTGAGAGACACCAAGTGTTAAGAAAGAGAGTAAAATTGTGAGATTTTATTCTTTAAGAGTTAGAGAAAAATACAGTTTTTCTCTTGGGTGTATTCGGGGTCTGGGGTGTGAGTTGAGAGTATTGAGTGTAAACACTTATAAAAGTTCCTTTTCTTCCAGCAGCTCTGTGGACGTAGCCAATTTGGTGAACCACACTAATTTTGTGTGTCCTATTTATTTATTTCGGCATTATTTTTCACATCTATTTTATCGCTTCCACTATTGTGTGTTTATTGGGGAGGTTATTCCCTAACAACTGGTATTAGAGCTTCGTTCGATATTTTAGTGGAAGCGATGGCCGGAGGTAAAGGATCAGGACCCGGAATTGACAGAAGGAAGGCATCGACTACACCGAGATTTTCTCTCCAGTGGTTAAATTGACCACTATCAGAACAGTACTTGGATTGGTGGCTAAAGAAGACTTACATCTAAAGCAATTAGATGTCAAGACGGCATTTCTTCATGGTGACCTGGAAGAAGAAATTTACATGAAGCAGCCACAAGGTTTTGAAGTACGAGGGAAGGAGAGAATGGTGTGCAAACTTCAGAAAAGCCTGTATGGCCTGAAACAGGATCCAAGACAGTGGTACAAGAAGTTTGATGCGTTTATGAGTAACAATGGTTTCTTGCGGTGCCAGGCAGATCACTGCTGTTATGTGAAGAGGTTTGACAATTCTTATATTATTCTACTTCTGTATGTAGATGATATGTTAATTGCTGGAGCTAATATGGAGGAAATCGATAAGCTCAAGAAAGAATTGTCAATGGAGTTTTCTATGAAGGATTTGGGAGCTGCAAAGCAAATCCTTGGGATGCGAATTTCTAGAGATAGGGTGAATGGGAGTTTGAAGCTATCTCAGGAGGAGTATGTGAAGAAGGTGCTTAGCAGATTCAACATGGATGGTGCAAAGCCTGTAAGTACTCCTTTGGCTAGTCACTTCAAACTAACCAAGGAGCAGTCACCCTCAACAGAACAACAGCGAGCTCACATGGCCAAGGTACCTTATTCTTCTGCTATTGGCAGTCTTATGTATGCCATGGTGTGTACAAGACCGGATATAGCACATACAGTGGGAGTTGTGAGCCGATATATGAGCAATCCGGGAAAACAACACTGGGAAGCGGTGAAGTGGATCCTCAGGTACTTGAGAGGTACCACTAACATGGCCCTGTGCTTCAGAAAATCAAATTTGGGTTTACAAGGCTATGTAGATGCTGATATGGCTGGTGATGTAGACGGTAGAAAGAGTACTACTGGATATGTATTCACATTTGGTGGTACGGCGATTAGCTGGGTCTCAAGATTACAAAAGATCGTTGCACTCTCTATTACTGAAGCTGAGTATATTGCTATGACAGAAGCAAGCAAGGAATTGATATGGTTGCAGAGTTTCCTAGAGGAACTGGGTCAGAATTATGGGAAGAGCACTTTGCATTGTGACAGTCAAAGTGCTATTCATCTGGCAAAGAACCCTGTTTATCATGCTCGGACAAAGCATATATAGGTTCGGTACCATTTTATAAGCTCAGCTTTGGAAGATGGAGTTATAGCTCTTGAGAAGATTCATGGTAGTCAGAATCCTGCTGATATGTTGACGAAGACGGTGAACATTGATAAACTGAAGCTATGTTCAGCTTCAGTTGGCTTACAAGCATAAAGAAGACAGAGATGAACTGTTGCATTGATCGAATGTGAAGACATGAATGGAATCAAGTCTTCAAGTGGGAGATTGTTAGTATTCCGTGTACAATCTGTGTAAGAAATACACGGTTAAGAAAAAATGGAGCCAGATAAATACTGTTAAGAATTATTAGCCCAAGATTGACTACCCAAGAGGGGGGGTGAATTGGGTTTTAAAACTTTTTGCGGAACTTTTCAAATATGTAAAACCATAGACCACTATTTTGATATTTTAAGGTAAAACAACAATTATGGCAAGCACATAATAAAGATACCAAGTATAATAAGCACATTAAATATCACACACTCAATTAAATGGCTTGCAATAAAGTAAAGAGTGTAGGGATAGAAAAAGTGCAAACTCGATTTTTACGAGGTTCGACAAACACGACGGTTTACCTACGTCCCCGGCCCTCGGCAACGTGCTTTGAGCTTTCCACTAATCGGATCAAGGTTGTGGGCTTGACCAACCCTTGTACACAATAAGTGATTTCTCCTTAGGCACACTCACACTTTTACAATAGACTTGACTCCGGCTCTATTACGCCTAACTCGGATTATTTAGACTTCGGTGCCAATCTCACCTATACCGAGTTGTTTAGACAATGGTGACAACCTCACCAACTCACGGGTTGTTTAGACTCCAGTGACAACCTCACCTACACTCGGGTTGTTTATGATTTCGGTGGCAACCTCACCTCACAAATATAATTTGGTTTTTGTTAGATGGAACACTCAACTAAAATCTCTCTCAAATGAAAATATTTGATACAAGGTAAGCTTAGAGAGAATAAATGAGAACACAAGATATAATCTAGTTTAGCTCAATAGATTTTTGTGAAAAAATAGATTTGAAAGTTTGGTTCACAAAAATTGGTTTGAACACTTTGAATGTATGATATAAGCAATGTAAGGATGTTCAAAGATGGTTTCAAGTGTTAGAAAAGCCTCTATATATAGACTTGAATGAAAACTAGCC